>CAUYLG010044735.1:0-83078 GCA_963573385.1 Cacajao melanocephalus
GGAAGAGTGCAGTGGCTCATGCCTGTAATCCCAGGACTTTGGGAGGCTGAGATGAGATGGGAGGATCATTTGAGGCCAGGAGTTCAAGACCAGCCTGGACCACATGGGGAGACTTCTGTTTCTACAAAAAAAAAAAAAAAAAAAGGAGAAGAAGAAAAAGAAAAAGGAGGAGGGGAGAAGGAGAAGGTGGAAGAAGAAAGGAATCAATGGGATAAGAAGTTAGAAGAAGAAGAAGAAGGTGGAGGGACTCAGTGGGATAAGAGGTTCCAGTAAGAGGTAGAAAGGTGAGATGGGGATGAATTATGTAGCCACAAGTCCAGATTTTATTTAGTGGGCATTGTGGAACCCTGGAAGGATTTTCTGCAAGGTCAGGAGCCATTTGGGGAGATTAATCTGGCCAACAATGTGCAGAATGGAGAATGTGCTTCTGTTACAGAAGGTAGACCCTGGATATTGTCTCACTCCTTGTGATCACCCTGCTTAGTCACTGCAGTTAAGTGGAGCACAGGCCTTACTGTTTAAAACTTCTCTGGGGAAGTCTCAGGGGAGACCAGTGAAATCTAACCTCCTACTTTTCCTTGTAACATAAACTATCCTTTATTTCTTCTCACGGTAGCTCTGCTGAGTTGCTATTAAGATCTCTGTTTAGTGATGATGAAACTATGTGTTGGAGAAGTTAAGGGTTGTGAGCAGTGAGGTTCTATTTCACGTGTGCTTGACGCCTGACCTGAGCTCCTGACACCATATTGTTTCAACGAGGAGGGGGAAAGAAAACAAACCATTGCGGTCCCAGGAGGGGCTGGCAGAGAGAGGGAAATAGGGACCATCTGATGGATGCCACATCCAACCATCCAACCTTGGCTACCATTTGGAAATTGGTGAGAGGCAGTAGGTATCTTCCAGAAATATTTGAAGACAGTTCTGCAGCTTGCAGGAGAGACATGCACTCTTGTTTTGGAGGTATTCCTGTACTTAGAGTGGGTAGCAATTTTGGCTCTCTTTTTCCAGTGGGAATTCCAATCGGTAATCGGGATGGTTTATCCCAGGAACCGAATCAAACTAGTGGAAACTGTAGTGCATAAGTTCATAGTTTGTGTGTTGGAGTGTGACCTGATTTGAACATAGAGTTAAATTGGATATCTCCATAATAATTAATAATAAGAATAGCACCAATAATAGCTGCTAACCTTTGTGGAGCACTTCCTGGCAGAGGGGATAGCTCAAAGGAAATCCTCAAAGGAAAAGTGGCAGTAAGAAGCAGACCCTCAGGGCCAGCCTGTGGATATTGAGTGTGGGGGAAATAATCTATTCTCATCTAGGGGAAAAGATAGTGCCCTTCAGAATCAACCTTTCAGAGTAAGTTATTTTCAGGCAACTGGGTTTTGGGAGACGTTGGTTTTCAAGGTAGTCTGCTAGTGATGTGTTTGAAATCAGTAGCAGTTTTCTTCCTCTATGCAAGTAGGTTTCCGTCTCGCTCTGTCACCAGGCTGGAGTGCAGTAGCACAATCTCGGTTCACTGCCACCTCCACCTCCTGTGTTCTGGCGATTCTCCTGCCTCAGCCTCCTGAGTAGCTGGAATTACAGGTGCATGCCGTCACACTCCATTAATTTTTGTATTTTTAGTAGAGATGGAGTTTTGCCATGTTGGCCAGGCTGGTCTCAGTTTCCTGACCTCGTGATGTGCCCGCCTCGGCCTCCCAAAGTGCTGGGATCATAGGCGTGAGCCACCGCGCCCAGCCCCAGATAGGTTTTCTTAGGCTCCAGTTCCAGTATGCTGGCTCTTTAAGAGTTTCTGTTATTTGACTTTTCTTTTTCTTTCTTTCTTTCTTTCTTTTTTTTTTTTTTTTTGCAACAGGATACGGTTTATTCTGCCTTGGCAAGGTGGTCCTGAGAGTGGCGGGTGCCACCCTGGCCTGGATGGAGGGAGGGCCCGAGGGCCAGTTAAGGCCAATGGCGGGAGAAGTGCGGGGCTGCAGCCCCTGGAATGTGGTGAAGCCAGGCCGAGGCCCGGAGGCAGCTGTGGTAGGCTGGGGTAGGGTGGAAGGCACCGGACTGGGACCAGGCCAGGGCTACAGGCCCGAGGACCCAGGCCACACGGGCACCCCGGGAGGCGAGGCACAGGGTCACATGACACAGAACGTGAAACAGGCATAGGGCTGACAGTAAGCACAGGGACAAGTGGGCACAGGGTCACAGGCCAGATGTACACCCAGCCATGGCTGGGCCAGACACCGGGGCACAGTGGTGGTGTCACAGACCACAGGGGGGACACGGCATTATGGGACACATGGATTTGACGGCCACAATGCACAGACCAGACCACAGAGCTCAAGGGACGTGGGAAGGGGCCTTTTGGCACTACTGCACTGGATTCATGTGAGACAAGGGTGGTGGGGCACTCAGGAGGTGCCTGGGGTGGTCCCCTTGTGGCCCCTCTAGGGTTAGTCTGTCTTCCACACTTTGTTGAGCAGCTTCACCACCTCATCACAGATGATAAACACTATGGCCACATCCAGGCAGACCCGGCCCAGGCGGGGGACAGTGCCGTTGTAGAACGGCTTGAGCCCCTCCTTCCTCAGGGTCTGCAAGCCACAGTGCCACGTGTTGCGGGTATCTGTGCGCCTCCAGGCCCTGCCTCCCGGTCTTAATCACGTCCAGAGGAGTGTTTCCAAAGACACTGGCTACGCCCGCAATAGCTCCGAAGACTGCAGTGATCAGTGGGTTCATGGGCTTGTTGGGGTTGTCCCCTCGGTACCAGTTGCGCAGGGGGGTCATAACGAAGAAGCAGATGGCCTGGTTCGAGCCCTGCTTCAGCACGGTGGCCATGAGGCCCTGGGACGTCCCCTTCAGCCCTTGTTCCTGCACAATCTCCCTAACCCCGTGGAAGAATCCTCTGTACTTGGAGTTTGGAGAGGTCTGGTCGTGGATGAACCTTACCTTGATGGTCTCCATGGGGCCCACGACCACTGCGGCCTCGGCCACGCCGGCGCCCAGGCCGCACGGCAGCCCGCGTGTGCTGTCCAGTCGTCCGTGGGCGTCCCGCATGGGGTTGCTGAGGGCCTCGAATATTCCGAACCTGACAGCCGCCTTGGGGATGGAGCCGTAGAGCAGGGAGCCGAGGCCGCGGGACAGGCCCAGGACGCCATGGAGGCCCCGGAACCGCGGCGGTGTCAGCGCTTGTCCCGCTGCAGCTGCGTCTTCGGGCACTCGGCGGGGAAGGTGATGCGTGTTTCGATGCCGCCCGCCGGGATCGCCTTCCCCGGGTGCGTCAGCTTGGCCTTCCGGGACGCGGGCGCGGCCATGGCGGGCGGCGGGCGGCAGGCGGGGCGCCCGGTGGCGGCCTCGGGTCCGAGCCTCCTGAACCCCGCGCTCGGTCCGGGGTGGCGGCGGCGGCCGGTTACGGTCCCGGGGAAGGGGCGGCCGCGTCAGCTCTTATTTGACTTTTCGCAAATACTGAACACGTGGACGTCGCCTCTCTCTTGTCCCCTCGTGTTTTCTGTGTTCCTGATGGGGCAAAACACGCCTTTTGAGGTCTGTGGAGCTTAAAAAGGAAGTCGAAGGTGACTGGGTGACATCAACAGCTAATTCAGATCCTGCCTTTTCTGCCACGCTCCCCCCTCAAGCCGGCGTGGCTCAGTCACCCACTTTGACGCCCGCCCTTTTCCCTCGTGCCGCCTCTTGCTGAACTTGTTCTCTGCACTGTTGCTTTCCCGCTGTCCGCGCCAGAGGACTGCGAGGTCTTCTCCGGCTTGCATACCGCGGGCTGACACAGTCTTTAAGGTAACTCCCCACTGCACTCCGAGGAGGGGGAGCTGGGCCTTCCCGAGCGCCTTCACTGCAAAGGCGGTGCTCAGAGGACGTGCTGATTAAGGGAAATAAAGGATCACTTCTTTTCCCATTTTCCATATGGAAAGAAGCTTTGAAAATGCGGTATGTGCTTGAGTCCATATGCTTCGAAATCTGTGCATGATTCTTCCTTTGCTGAATTGCAAGGGCAGATGCCATCTAGATGCTGCGATCCAGGTCCAAACACACCTGAGGGTCCCAGCATGAATTTAAATTTATAGAATAAAAAGTCGGTCTACGCTTTTAGGTCTTAATTACCTTGCATACATTTTTCCAGAAAATACTCTTTAAAAAAATGATAGCGTGAAAAATACTCTTAGATTTTCTAATTTAAATGTATCTGGAAAGTAATTTATCTGCAATTCACAGTTTTCTCATGTTATCTGTTTTTACAGAAAAGAATATTACATTTGTATCTGCAGCCAATGTAATGATCATTGTAGTTTTTAAAAAAAATTTTAAGGAAGCATGTTTCATACATGATTAGATTACTTGGGAAGCATTCCTGGAAGTGACATGGCTGGGTCCAAGGGTGTGTTTTTTAAATTTTTGATACCTATGGCCAAGCTGCTGTTTGGAAATATTGTACATATTTATACTCCCACCCATAGTGCATGTAAGATGCAAAACACTATTCTAGATATTTTACATCTTCCCTCCCCTCCCCTTCCTCTCTCTTTCTTTCTTTTTTTTTTTTTTTTTTTTTTTGAGACAGGGTCTTGCTCTGTTGCCTACACTGGAGTGTAGTGGCATGATCATAGTTCACTGCAGCTCTACTTCCTGGGCTCAAGCAATCCTCCTGCCTCGGCCTCCCAAAGTGCTGGGATTACAGGTGTGAGCCACCACACTGCTTTATTTTACATGCTTCTTTATTTAATCCTTACAAAGCATGATGAGAACCGAGAAGGTCAGTAACCTGCCCAAAGTCACAGCTAAATAGTAGAGCTGGGGGTGAGAGCAGGCAGTGCAGCGGAGCTCCACGGTCCATGCTCTTGGCCAGCTCTGCACTTACATGGCAGCCAGCATAAGAACATGAGCAAAGGGAGGCTGCGATGAGACTCCTTCCTTCTGGGAGCCCCTGCATAGGAATATGGCCTCGTCTTTCACTCTCCTTCTTGATTCATCAGGTGGGATCGGTGCAGAATGCTTTTCTTGGGGCAAAGCCTGTGCTCTTCACATTCTTTGTGCAATGGTGTCATTTGGAAAGCAGCAATGGTCACTTTGGAGAGCCAGCCCCTTTCCTCAGCTCTCCTGTGTCCGTGTGCTGCTGTCTTTTCCCTTGTCACCTCTGCTGGCATCATTTCCCATGACTGAGGTGCTGGTGGGGAGGAGCTTGGGCCTGGCCTGGGTCCCTACATCACCTGAGGAGGGTCTCCAAATAGAGGGGTGAAGGTTTTACAGAGCTTGTGTAGGGATTTCAGGCTTTAAACACATGCTTGTCCTTGCTGCTGCTTTTGGTGCGATGGATTGCAAAAAATGTGTCTGTTTTCATCGGTGAAGGCCTAGGGTCATATAGGGTCAAAAGACTTCCTCTTTTAGGAAAAGTCCCACACAGCTGCTCACTTATCTTCTTGTTCCATCCCTGTTTGTGGGTGATGTGTATTTTTAATTGTCTTTCGCTCTGAACAAAGACTGAGCAAGCAGAGAGTGTTGGGAAGGGCCCTGGGGAACATTCTGGCTTTGTGTTTTCTTTCTGATCTGGGGGCCTGGGGGACTTCAATGTTCACGTTCCTGACAGGAGGAGACAACCGTAGGAACTAGTGTGGTGACCAAGGCCAGCTGGGGAAGCACACCAGTTTCCTACCACTTATGTTTGAGGACCAATGGCACATGTAGAAAAATACTATTTCCCAGGGGTTTTCTATTACCAAGAATACCCCTGTAGACAAAGCGCATTTTTGGATCCTCAGTTCTCAGGATAATGGAGTTTGATGACCTAGAATCAGCTTTGGCATGGGCTAAACCAGAGCACCCTCTTAAAATGAGGCCAGTAACGAGACCAACCCCATGGGGTTACCGTGAGGGTTAAATGAGATTATGTATAGAGCTTAATGCTGGGTGCACCATGGGTGCGTAGTAAACAGTCATTGCTCTCACGGTCCCCACCACCACTATTATCTCCTGAGGCATCAGGAGAGCATTTCTGTGAAGCAACTTTGGACTTTTGCATGTATAAATCTATAAACAATTCAGTGCCTGCAAATGTAGAAGCTGATTTAAGTACCCTGGCCCTTAGGGTAGGAAGGTCTCTGGGGTTACCTTTAGTGTTTTTCCTTTCTTCACTCTTTCACAGGGAAGAATGTGCCTCTCTGAACTGAATTTCTACCCAAGTGCCGTAGAACCTAAACAGCTTAGTGCATTTTATACTTCTCACGTTGCATGATACATTTGCCTTTTCATTCAAAATTTTGTGATAAAAGAAATGGAGGAAGTAAACTTGCCAGACAATTCCTCTTGTATCTTTGAATTTGTGCCTCTAGGTATTTAGTATTTTGGTTTTGCACCAAAGCTTCTGCTGAGTTTTTTTTTTTTGTTTCTTTTTGAGATGGAGTCTCACCCTGTGGCCCAGGCTGGAGTGCAGTGGTACGATCTTGGCTCACTGCAACCTCCGCCTTCCGGGTTCAAACGATTCTCCTGCCTCAGCCTCCCAAGTAGCTGGGATTACAGGCATGCGCCACCATGCCCAGCTAACTTCTGTATTTTTAGTAGAGATGGGGTTTCACTATATTGGCCAGGCTGGTCTCGAACTCCTGACCTTGTGATCCACTGGCCTTGGCCTCCCAAAGTGCTGGGATTACAGGCGTGAGCCACCACGCACAGCCAACAACTTTAGTTTTTAAAGCAAATATTGAGAATGTCATGGAGAAAGAACAATGATACTACAAATGCCATCATAAAGGAACCTTAGGGAGACGATTTTAAAGAAATTTAGAATCTAAATATTTAAAGCTTTTCTTATTTTATAAATAAGTATTTTATGTATTTGATTGGTAAGGTAAAGCACATACAGATCGTTAAGTAAACCCGATTTAAAGGAAATAATAATTTTCAATGGCTGCTTAAGATTTCAAATTTTATAAAAATATTCAGGAAAAGTATTTTTCCACTTTCTAATAAGCAGAAGTAGTTTGCATTACACTTTTTCATTTCAGAACTAAACAATGCTATTATTCACTACATTAAGCATCATGTGTGCCAGATTAATTTGTCATATAAATACAGTTTAAGGAAAATGATGCTGATTTTTCTGTATTGCATGATAACAATAATATATTCCAAGGATTGAAATAACTTGAAATCTACTGCAGGCCCCAAATCCCTGATTTGCAATCCAAAATGCTCTGAAACTGAAAGTTATTATCATGACTCATTTGGCAGGATTGTCTGCCCTGAATTGACATGAAGCTATTCATAGCTTTTATTTATCCCAATCAGCGTGAATGTTCATGTTTCGCTGCAGAAATATTACTGTGTTGGATTAAGGGGTTCTGCCCTTGATACTTTTGGGGGTGTTATGTTCCTTGTGGTATGTAGTATATTTACTGTATTATCTTGTTAAAATCCACACACTTTTGCATTCAGAAGACTTTATCTGGCCGCAAGATTTTGAATAGAAGATGGTGAGCCTGCATCAGCGCACCTAGCCCCTACAACCAGAGGCTTGTCACATCCTGGTGTTTCCAGGGACAGTCCTTCTTTGTAACTGTTTCAGGTATAAGTATTAATGAGACCCCATTCACACTCAGAAGTACTCCATTTTGGCCACGGTCACCACACTGACCACATACCATAGTTCTTGGTAATGGCCAATGCAGTATTGGTGAACATCGACACATTTCCAGTGAATTCCCTTGTATATAATAAACAAGATTGCGGATTGTCTCTTGAAAACCTAAAATAATTGAAAGCATTATATATATATAGCAAGTTTATTATTTAGTTAACTAATATTTAGTGGGCATTGGCTTTTGCCATACTTTGGGCTCTGGGAATAGCATGATGAACAAAACAGAACTGGTTTTGGTCCTCGCGGGGATTCTTGCCTATGGATCTGGGGGCCTGGCCTGGGGAGATGGAGACGGCTTGCTGTCAATTGACTTTGAAGCCAAATCTGAAAAATGAGTAAGAGTTAGCCTGTGAGAGGGGACGATCTTGAGGCTGAGGGGTGACAAGCGCAGAATCTTGGGACAGACCCCTCCTCGCTGGGGGCTTGTGGGGGTAAGGACGGGCTTTAGGCAGTGGAATGACGAGATCCTGTTTGTGCTTTTGGAAGGGTGTTCTGGCTGGGTCGGGGTGGGGGCCGAGGAGGGCAGTCTGAATGGCCGCTGGTCCAGGCTTTGTGGAAGGAAGGAGCGGCTCTTCACCCCTGCTTTTGGTTTCTGTTCTGAGTGTGAGACTGTTCTTGGACAGTGCTGTGTGCTCTTCTCCAGAGTCTCAGGCCAGGGGAGTGGCTGCGGTGTTCAGCCAAGAACGAGCAAGTGGCACTGAAGGTTATTCAGGCTTCCGCCTTGCACACGTCGAGGAAATGTGAAGGAGAAACAAAAAGCAAAGCCCTTACTCACAGTGAGTCTTCTCTGAGCCAAGTGCTGGAAAGGCTGTGGGATGTGGGAACTGTTGTCATGAGAGAAAATGCATCTGTTCTGGGAATGCCAGCTTTGGGGCGCTGGGAACACTGAAACGTCCTGCAGAATTGGTGGCGGAGGGGCCTCTGGAGGACAAACATCTAAAATTTGCAAATCCATCAGTGGCCCAGCAATGACACTTCTGGCGGTTTTTCTTTGCTTCCACCTTAACTTTGAGGTGAGACGGTGTACTTGGAAACCAATTCTGTGCTTTAAAATATAAATAACTTCTATTAAATTAGCACAGAAGTTTGACTGGAGGTAAATCTTTGATGCCTAAATCTGAGAGCTTTCTCTCAAATACGTAGGAGAGCTCTTTGGTGGTCTTATTTTTCCTCTTTACACAACCGAACAATTTAAATGAATTATGGACCATCACTCCTCATCCTGTCCAGGAAATGAAGCTTACAGGCTCCTTGTTAAGCTCGTCGTGGCTTGATTAAGCTGCCCCTTATGGATGGATAGATAAAGAGACTGATGCATGTGCTTGTTAATACCGTCCTGGTGCACGGATGAAGAATAAACTGCCAGCAGCTTAATTCAGGCACCACAAAGGGGGTTTTCTAGAGTTTGTTGTATTTGCAGAAAGGCTGTCCTCTTTTCCTCTGTACTGGAAATCGCTTACCTACTCTGGTATTGTCTTTCTAGCCAAGTCTTTTTCTTTTGAGCTAATTTCAGACTGCCACCACACAATTGTAACAATAGTACAAAGAATTATTTTTCTGCACCTGTGGAGAGTAACTTGCTAGTACTGACATCCTGTCACTCCCGAATACTCGAATGTGTCTTTTCTGTAACAAAGACACTCTCCATTACGATCACAGCATGGCCATCAGAATCAGGAAAGCCGGTGCATGAGTCCCCTCTCACCCGCGGACCCCTATTCCTGTTGGAATGTCTCAGTCATCTCCCTTGAGGCAGGAGAATCTGATGGAGAGCTAGGCGTTGGATTTTGGTTCTCTGCCTCCTTCATTATTCCTTGACTTCCATTAACTTGACACTTTTGACAATGACAAGGCAATTATCTTAGAGAATGTCTATCAGTTTGGGTCTGTTGACGTTTCAGGCTGTGCATTTCTTACAAGAATATCATGGGGGGAGGCTTTCTTCTTCTTGCATCCTTATAGGTGATCTGTGCCTTTGATTTGTCCCTTAATAGGTAACGTTCATTTGATCTTTTAATTAAGGAGCCATCAGTCAGGCTTCTCCGTGGTAAAGTTAGTCTTTTCCCCTTTGTAATAAAAAATATTTTGTGGGAGGTATTTTGAGGCTATTTAAGTATCACACTTTTCACCAACCTTTTCCCCACTGGTTAGCATCCGTTGGTGTTTCTTGGCTGAGTAATTACTGCTTTGATAGCTACCAAAGGTCGATCTTCTAAGTCCATCATTTTTCTGTGTCTATTTGTTGGCATTCTACATTATGGGAAAGCTTTCTCATTCCCCTGTTTATTTATTCGTGCATTCCTGTTTTGTTCAATGATAGAAATACATTTCAGTCATGTAGTTGGGTGTTCAGATTGTCTTAGATGTGGCCCGGAGGAGCCCCATCAGGTTGGCTTCTGTGTCTTTTTTTTTTTTTGAGGTGGAGTTTCACTCTTGTTGCACAGGCTGGAGCAGTGGTGCAATCTTGGCTCACTGCAACCTCTGCCTCCCGGGTTCAAGTGATTCTCCTCCCTTAGCCTCCCAAGTAGGTGGGATTACAGATGCCCACCACCACGCCCAGCTAATTTTTTGTATTTTCACAAATAATTGTAGAGATGGGGTTTTATTACGTTGGCCAGGCTGATCTCGAAGTTCTGACCTCAGGCAGTCCACCGGCCTCGACCTCCCAAAGTTCTGGGATTACAGGCCTGAGCCACTGGGCCTGGCCTCTGTCTTTTTATGACATTTGCTGTCATCTTTTGAGCCCTTCCTTACTTTCTGTCCCAGGCTGGGCCTATCCTTTGCTTTCCTGCCCCAGCTCTGGAGTCAGCTGTTCTCCCAGGAGCCCTGATTCCGTTTGGTGGAGAGTGGTGTTTGGAAGCCAAGATCTGGGCACTGCCTGTGCTTATTGCTGTTGGGGTCTTGCCGTTCCTGGGCCCTTTTAGTGGCAAGGGTGGAGAGGATGTGTACTAGTTACATATCCACTTACACAGGTTCGTGCTTTTTCACCTCTGCATTTATCTCTGTGTTTATTGAGATACATGAAAAGCCGTGAATTTAAATCAAGCCCTCTTATTCTAGTCCAACAGCCTGTGTTATTACAGTTTTCTTTCCTTCTGTATTTGTAACTTCCTCCTCCGGTAGTCAAAAGCCTGGCTTCCATTACCCTGGTATATAATATAATATACTCAGCTGCCTGTGTGTATATGAGCTTGTGTCCCCATGGCTGCCCCACCGCAGTGACGATGCCCTGATGCCCTCCTTACCTTCCTGCTCCAGCTCCCAGCCCTATGCAGGGCTGTGGTCTCCCTCCTGCGTCTATCCTCACTGCCCACATGGGCTTTCGTATTCTGTGTGCCAGGCTGCTACTGCCCCAGCCACCCTAACAGGTGCCCTCTTTCTGCCAAAACCTACCTTGCCTGCTGCACCTGTTCCTCCACCCCTAGTCTCTACTCTGTTAATTTCCTGTGGCTGCCATAATACATTACCACAAACTGGGAAGCATGAAACAATGGAAATGTATTCTCTCACGGTTTTGAAGGCCCGAAGTTTGCAATTAAGGTATGGACAGGGTTGGTTCCTATTGGGGACCCTGAGTGAGAATCTGCCCCATGCCTCTGGTGGCTAGCTTCTGGTGGCTGCTAGCATCTGGTGGCTGCTAGCTTCTGGTGGCTGCTAGCAATCCTTGGCCTCCCTTGGCTGTTGGAGGACTCACCCTAATGCCTGCCTCTGCCTTCATCACAGTCTCCTTTCTACTATGTGTGTCTGTGTCCAAGTTTCTCTCTTCTTATAAGGATGCCAGTCATATTGGATTTGGGGCCCTTTCTAATCCAGTATGACCTCATTTAACTTGATTATATCTGCACAGACTCCCTATTAAGAAAAGATCACATTCACAGGCTCTAGGTGGACACAAATGTTGGCCGGCGGGGGGCGGGGGGCACTGTTCAACCCAGTACGTCTTTGCTGCATTGCATCAAATGGACTTTTGGAGTAAATCATTCATAAAGGAAGGCTGCAGGAAGGAAGGGTAGAAGGAAACTCAGTTGTTCTGAGAAGAATATTCTCTATGACCATATTGTTCTTATTTTCTTTTCTTTTTGAGATGGAGTCTCGCCTGTCGCCCAGGCTGGAGTGCAGTGGCGCTATCTCAGCTCACTGTAACTTCTTCCTCCAGGGTTCAAGTGATTCTTCTGCCTCAGCATCCCAAGTAGCTGGGATTACAGGCATCTACCACCACACCCGGCTAATTTATATATTTTTAGTAGAGACGGGCTTTCACCAGTCAGCCAGGCTGGTCTGGAACTCTTGAGCCCACGTGATCCGCCTGCCTCGGCCTCCCAAAGTGCTGGGATTATAGGCGTGAGCCACTGCACCTGGCCTATTGTTCTTATTTTCCCACTTAAAAAATTAGGACACCCTGCTGACATCAGCACAGTCTTGGAAAACTCAGGACTTCAGGATGGCACTTAGTGTGATGACATCAGGCTGTTCAAGAAACATGTTCACCTTCTGTGCCATGCCAGCCTGGGGTTGGGGCACACCTTCGTCCCCTAGAGGCCCAGTTCCAGATGAAACTGCTGTCTCTTGGTGCATGTTGTCAGCCCGGGCATGCTCTGAGTTCTGTAAGTGTGAGTGAATGGAGAACTCTTAACTGTCATTGGTGCTGTGGGAAAAGAGAGCAGTGCATCCGCCTGTGGACTCAGCCGGCCGTGGGGCAGCCCCATGGTGCAGCAGGCCCTGGAAGTTTGTGCGTCGTCCTTGGTTGCCCTGGTGGTTAAAACCACCTGCTCCTCCACCTTTTTCACATCCTGTTCTGTGCATTCCTGCACAAATTAAATAAATTAAATAAACAGTAGTCCTCCCTTATCCGTGGTTTTGCTTTTGGTGGCTACGGTTACCCTTGGTCAACTGAGGTCTGAAAATATTAAACGGGAAATTTCAGAAATAAACAATGATAAGTTTTAAATTGTGCACCGTTCCAAGTAGCATGATGGAACGTAACATCCCACCTCTTCCTGCCCGGGACACAAATCATCCCTTTGTCGAGATAAGGGGATCTGCTGTAGTCCCAATACTCTATTATTTGACTCAATGACATTTTCTTTAAACATCTTCCTGCTGTCTGGTATTCGGGTTAGTTTTGCTGTTATAAATAATGCTCTTTGAACATCACTGACCATAAATTTGTGTCTGCAGAAACTATTGTTTGTTGAATATCAACTATTGATGGATCAGGTACTAGGAAAGGCACTTTACACATCTTATTTAATCCTTACCACAAACCCTGCGGAAGTTACCCCGTTTCACAGAGAAGAAACTGAGGCCTAAGGTCTTGGGCTTTGTCACCTTCTGTGTTTGGTTCCTGAGGCAGTGCCCTGGGAGGTGGCTGTAGCTGCCGGATGGAGACCTGAACGGCTTCTGCAGTTGAGGAGATGGCAGCCAACACTAGGGGATTTTGGCATGTTTAGGGAAATGGCATGTTGATTTCTCATTTAAGGTCACCTGTTCCTATCCTCATCTCATATACAGTCTCGTGGTAAAAAAAAAAAAGCGCCACTAGCCAAGGCCGGCTCCTGCCCACTTGTCATGGATACAGGAGCCACTGAGGTCTTCCCTGGTCTCTGCCCCACCCTTAGGTGGCTGTGCTGTCCTGAAGTCATGTGGCTGTCAGACCTCAGGTGCCAACCTGAGTCCTGCATTGCAGCTGCCATCCTACTCCATGATGAAGAAGGATAGGCCTGTGAAGGGCCTCATCACTCGTTAGGAAGTTGCATGTTGTCAAATTGATGAACTAAGACACGACTGATCACCATTAATACCAAACCATTTCCTAAGGCCGTCATCTCAGCAAGAGTTGTGGTCACAGATAAGTCTGCAGTGGCGGGGGGAAAGCTTTCTTGGATGGGTAGATTTAAAACTGTCTCCTGGCTTTCTCAAAGAACTAAAAATAGAACTGCCATTTAACTCAATTCCGTTAGTGAGTATATACCCAAAGGAAAAGAAATCGTTCTACCAAAAGATACCTGGACTTCTATGTTTACTGCAACACTATTCATAATAGCAAAGGCAGGGACTCAGCCTAGGTCCTCATCAGCAGTGGACTGGATAAAGAAAATATGGTATAGATACGCTGTGGAATACTATGCAGCCATGAAAAGAACAAAACCATAGCCTTCACAATAACAAGTATGGAGCTGGTGGCCATTATCTTAAGTGAATTCACAGAGAATCAGAAAACCAAATACTACCCTATGTTCTCACTTAGAAGAGGGAGCTAAACCCTGAGTGCACATGGACATGAAGATGGGAACAAGAAACACTGAGGATTCCAAAGGGGAGAGAGAGGAAGTGGGGCAAGAGTTGAAAAACTACCTATGGGGTACTATGTTGGCTACTTGGAAAGTGGGATCATAGGAGCCCAAACCCCAGTACCATGCAATATACCCATGTAACAAACTTGCACATGTACCCCCTGAATTTAAAACTTAAAGCAGAAACAAAACCTGTCATCCTAGCACTTTGGGAGGCTGAGGTGGGTAGGTCACCTGAGGTCAGGGGTTTGAGACCAGCCTGGCCAACATGGTGAAACCTCATCTCTACTGAAAATGCAAAAATTAGCTGGGTGTGGTGGTCTGCACCTGTCATCCCAGCTACTCAGGAGGCTGAGGCAGGAGAATCACTTGAACCTGGGAGGCAGAGGTTCCAGTGAGCCGAGATCGCGCCACTGCACTCCAGCCTGGGCGACAGAGCAAGACTCTGTTTCAAACAAAACAAAACACACCCCCACCCCTCACACAAAGTTATCTTCTGAAGACCGAGAGAAAAGTACTTGGTGTCAAGTGGTAAAGAACAAATAGGGCTGAGAGATTTAAGTAGGATGGAGTAAAGAGTTTTTGGGCACAGGGGTTTTGTACTTCGTAGAGGTCCTGATACTAAAAATGAGGTCATTTTTAGAGTGGGAAGCAAAATGTCCCCGTAGTGAGGTGTTTGCTCTTCGTATGCGCTGAAATGGCAGGAGGTGGAAATTGACAAATACTGAAGATGTTTAGTACATCAGTGGTTTTCAGTACCTTAAATAAATGCCAATGTGAAATTAATGTTAAGATACTGGAGCGTTTGCCTTCTATGGGACTTTCTTGTGCTCCTGAAATAGTTCTCCAGGTTAATCAGTAATGGACTGGTCAGGGCACACTTTCCTTCCCTTCTGCCTTCCAAAGACCTTGTTAGCACCCGGGTGACCCTGCTTTATGGCAGAAGCAGCAACTAAAATGAAACAACTGGAGAATACACCCCAGTGATGCAAAGCAAGGAAAAAGCCCCTCTGGTTCTCTCTTGTTTTTTCTTGAAGACAGCCTGGAGGTGAAGGGGTGGAGGGTGGGCGAGTATCTTTATTTTGGAGTATAGGAGTCTTTTCCTAGTCCAGACTACAAAAGGAAAAGCTCTGGTTGGCCAGGAAACGCAGCATGTTTTGTTGATGCCCACTCGCCAGGAAAGTATTAAATGGGGCAGGAAGTGTGACTTTAAAAGGGGCTGCATGAAGGAGGTTGGGAAACTGCTTCCTGTGCACCAGGGCCAGCTCAGAGCTGGAACGGTGCTTGCCAGGCTGTGGGGATCTTGTGGCCCTGGCTGTGTCCCCTTCCACACAGGCTTCCAGTGCAGATGCCAGGTCAGATGGAGGTATGGGGCCCTCTCTACCTCTTGATGTGAAGCCCAGTTTGTCCTGCCTGTGTAAGCCTCACATCCAAAGGGCCTAAGACTCCAGTTCAAATATGAGTTCTACTACTCAGTACCTCTGTGACCTAGGGAAGTTACTTAACCTTATGTGCCTCAGTTTCTTAATCTCTAAAATAGGGACCACAGTAATACCCACCTTCTTGGGATGCTGTGAATCAGTCGAGCTTATCCTCCTAACGTGCTTAGAACTTACCTAACACTGTTAAGCACTTAATACTCCTTAGCTATTGTCAATACCCTCACGGTGGAGGATATTGACAATATCCTGGTACGTGGGACACTCCCTGCTTGCCAGCTGGTACCGTTTTCAAGGGTTTGCAGGTCTAGACTTGGATCAGGCAGTTACTCACACAGAAGCTCCCCTGCTTACCAACAGGTTGTGTTCCAAAGGTGATTAAGCTTGCGGAGTGTGCATTGGGCATTTAAAACTAAGTTTTTCTCAAAACAGAGCAGTTTCAGTGTCAGGAACTCTACAGGGGTGTCACAAGCAGGTATTTTCTTTCCAGACACCTGACCACTGACTGTGATTTGGAAAGATTGGAACTGGCCTTGAAAGTGTTTCCATCTTTGATGCCAAAGCTTTCCTTATTCATGGTAGCCACGTTTCAGGTGTTCAAGAGCTGCCTTGTTGACTGCCCTGATAAATAACAGGTAAAATATTGCAAAACGGCTACTGGATAGTGCTGGTCTACACTCACTGGGTGTTTGCTGGGGGCAGAGTGCAAGACTATTTAGGCCTACATAGTAAATGGATTTCCAGCTCAAAAGGACCATTGGTCTCAGTGGATTAAAGCATATAACAATGAACTGGTGACTTTAGGACAGTGTAAGATGTGTGCTCACCCACTGTTAGAGGCAGTGAGTTTTATGCCTTCAAGGGAAGGGGGCATGTATGTGTCTTGTGTTGGTCAAGTGAGGCATTGTGGAAGAGATGGTATTTGAACCGTCTTCCAAAGGCATGGCTGGACCTTTCTCCTGAGCTCCAGCCTCATACCTCTAATAGCCCAGCTGACACCCCTTTTTGGAAATCCCATAGATCTCAGACTCAGTAGGCCCCAGCACTCTCAGTATCTCTCCTCAGGCATCCACATCTTGGCTGTTATAGAGTGGCATTCCTGCCCATCCAGTCTAAGAAAGGGAAAAAAGTCACACTCAGATGAGTGTGAAGAGGAAGGGAGGTAGACATTCAGAAAGAAGAGCCTCATAGATCTCTTTCCTCCGTGAAGCAGGAGGCCCAGGGGGATCTGAAATTGCACCCATGGAAAATGGGAACAGGAGCAAAAAAGATCTGCAGAGGCTCCGAGAGCTCAGATGAGGTGATCGGCCATCCATCTGTTGTAAGGTTCTCCAGCCTGTCATGAATGTTTGCAGTGTGGGCAAACAAGAGGGAGGCATGAGGCCCATTTATAGTGGGAAAGTGGTCAGGCCACTCCGTGGGAAGGAGAATGGGGCCAGGGAATGGGCACTCTAGGGAGGGGGATGGAAGGCCTCTGGAGCTGGAATCCCATGTTAACATTGCTGCCCATGTTAATATATAGGTCTACATAGTCTTGTACTCTCATCCAGCAGACACGCAATAAGTATAGGCCTCCACCGTGTGGAATGTGGAAGTGGGTTGGAGGGAGGGTGGCCAGGACGGGGATGCTGCAGCAGCTCAGGGCAGAGCGGAGCAGCCTCTGAATGGGCTGCAGTGGGAGCATGGAAGGAGGCCGTGGGTAACAGGGATGGTCCGATGGATGGAGATCGCACCCCTTAGTGGCTGACGTGGCAAAGGGTGGGAGGGCCAGGGAAGTGGCTATTGAGCCAGGAAAAGTCAAGAAAGTGTCAGCAGAGAGGTCTAGCTGCTTTCCCATTTATGTTCCTGCATGTGTCTCTTACATCTGCCTAGGGAACTGCCCTTTGAGAGCTTGTGGGGGCCTTTCTCAGAAAAGCACATGTGGGTGAATGTAACAAGTTGCATGTATTTTTAAGGCTTGATCTCTGGATGAAGATCTGCTGTTCTTGTTCGGCTGCCTTGAGAACTGTTTTCTAAAATGACCACTGGGTCATCTGCAGAACCAAGAACCAGTGATAGACAGGTGGCTTTTGTACACACACATAGGGGCCCTGAGTCAGTCTGTTCGATTATGGTTGTGATGCCTCACGTGGTTTTGTGAGGCATCACACCATAAAAATCACACTGTTTCAGGTTCCAGAGGAGTCTGTGGTCAGAGACAAGGTAAATTTTATAAAGTAGCTATAGCTACAGGAATAACTTCAAAAGGATACAGGAAACACTCCTAATAGGAAAATTGTGCATAGCGTGGCAAATATGTAAAACTGTAATCTTGATGACTTTCAGCCTGGGAAACTAGTTTTGTGGTATTTGAAAGCATTATAGACTTTTAATTTTATATAGGTTTATAGTCCATTAATGATGAAACCTATTCACCACTGGCCTCCTGTTTTCCCATGACTCAACTGGAGATGTTTATTAAAACATCTGGAATCTGGATTCCTTTGGGTTGATGGATACTAAATAACAGTGATTTTCGTACTTAATTGCTTATCAGAATTACTCTAGGAGAATAAAAAAAATTCTTGCTTCTTATTTCATTAGAGCGGGGCCAGGGATTTTTTTAAGTCTCCCCGCCACCGCCCCTGCTTTTTTAAAGTTTTAAGGTGATAGCGTTGCAAGGCAGTTGTGGGATAGTGGTATGGACAGGGTTATGATGTATTTGGAGTAGGAGTCCTGCCCTATCATTCATCCTGAAAAATCTACGTAGTCGGAGAATTCGTGATTGAATTGCTTAAAACCGAATGGGGAAAACTGGCTGGCGACTCCCATTCTTAACGGAATCTATGATATGTATCTTTTTCAGCTCAAGAAAATAAAACAATAATTGCATGAAATGAGGATTATATCAGTGATACAATGGATGTGCTATATAGTTGACTTCCATTGCTTAGTAACTTTTCTGTAGTTCAAAAAAATTTCCAAGAATCAGTTGTGCATTGCTGAGATAGTGTGTGCACTGAGAGGCATGCTTTTTTCTTTTTCTGGCCCTCCATCCAAACGTTAAACGTCTTTCTGATTTCAGGACTGGCAATGGCTGACTTTGGCCTTCAAGGTCTCACCAGAGTCTGGAGAGTGATTTGGATGGTGCAGGCCGAGCAGGATTAAGCATGGCCACATAGGAAGGTCCCAGGGCACCTCTGTAATATACAAGGTCCTGCTATCTTTGCTCTGAACATGCTATTTTCCTGCCAAGCGCATGCCATGAAACTCCTCTTGTACATTTTATTTCTACCTCTTAGCAGTCAGTACAGCTCTTAGGGTCTGCTTCTCCTTATTTTCACATATCCTCCTTTCCTGCATTCTGCTTCCCACAATGCCCCCTCCCTCTCTCCGCCGGCCAAGTTCTCACACACACCTGCACACACACCCTTGGGAGGCAGTCCAGCCTAGTGCAATGCTTTTTATACCCTTCAACCCCAGTAGCGGTCTAATATAATGCGATGTGACATTAAATGGGAGCAGACGTTTCATAAAACAATGCTTACTTCACTTTTTTGGGTGCTCTCTCCTTTTCCATCCTATCATATTGTAAATTTAAATTAAATTAAAAGTACTAATCTCAACGCAGTAAACTGATTCCACGACCCTCCGATGGGTTGTTACCAGGGACTTGCAAAACACTGGTCTAGAGGTTTCTGGAGTATTCTTTGGAGTCAGATCTAGATCTGAATGTTTGCTTTACCACTTAATGGCTGTAAGTGGAGCTTTGTAAGGAGCTTCATTTCCTCCTCTGTAGAATGGAGGAGATGAGCCACTCTCCCTCGTGTGGCAGATTAAATGAAATAAGCATGAAAGGCATTTGGCTGAGGGTCGGGCTCCTAAGAAGGGCTGGAATGGTGATGATGATGGAGATGATCGTGATGATTCAATTTCGAACTCCAGCTTTCTCTCAAGTCATATAACTTTCATGGAAATTCTTACTTTTGCTGAAAAAGCACACAGAAGTCATTAGGAGGAACCTGCAAGAGGAACTTGCATTTGGGAAAAGACTATTGTGTGCCCAGGAAAAGTTACTACTAAACACTGCTGTTACATTCCTGTATATGCATCATCGCGTGTTTGTTTTGGTTTTTGTACATTCCCATCGCTACAGTCCTGAGCCAGAACAGTAGTTTCTAGCCCACCTCCTTTCCTCCATTTGGCTCTGTGTAGAGTGCTGCATGGCTCATGAAGCTGAAGCATGGCTTCTCCCAAGTCATGCACTCAGAAGTCATTAGCAGCCTGCATAAACAAGCTCAGATTCTAGCTGGGCATCCGAGATCCCTCAAGGTTCAAATCCTGGCGCCTCATCTAGAGGAATAGTGACTTGGACATTTTCTTTTCTTTCTTATTTCTTCTTTTTACTTTTTGTGGGGGCTGCTTTTTTTGGCTATGCTTTTCCTCATCTCTAAAATGAGGATAATAGGCTGGGCATGGTGGCTTATGCCTCTAACCTTAGCACTTTGGGAGGTTGAAGTAGGAGGATCGCTTGAGGCCAGGAGTTTGAGACCAACCTGGGCAACGTGGGTAGTGAGACCCCTGTTTCTACAAGAATATTTTAAAAATTAGCTGGGCCTGGTGGATACATCCTGGGTACTTGAGAGGCTGAGGTGAGAGGATCTCGTGATCCCAGGAAGTCGAGACTACAGCGAGCTAGGACTGCACCACTGCACTCTAGTCTGGGTGACAGAGTGAGACCCTGTCTCAAAAATAAAATAAAACAATAAAATGGGGATACTAGTATTTAACTGGTTGGAGCTGTTAACGGAGTTAAAGATGATTGATGTGAAATACCCAGTGCTTGCTTCTCACACACCCGGGACTCTTAGGAAGACACCCGTGTTGCTGCATAAGACGTTTACTCTGCCCACGTCAGCAAACACATCTTCAGTCCTGCTTTGGCTGCGGATACCAACCTTTTACCTCGCCTGGCTCGCCTGCCACCTTCTCCCTGCCTAGACAGCACCTCCCTATCCATTAAAATCTTTCTTTTTACCGTAAAGCTTTCCCTTACAAGCCCATTTAATAATGATTTATGTATTCCTTATGAACTAGCTGACTTAGTTGGCAATTAATAAGACACTACCTTGTGATCTTTATTGCATAATATTTTACTATTATAATTATAGGATTATTAGTTGGCTTTATGTGATTGATCTCTCACATCCTCAGCTAACTTATTCATTCCTTGAGGGTAGTGATCATGTCTTACCCATCTTTGAATCCCCACAGCACTCAGCACAGTTCCTTGTAATAATATGAATATTTGCTGATCCACTTGCGTGACTGGGTACCAAAAAAACATGTGCCACAGGGCAAGAGTGCTGGTGCTGGTGGTGAGCATTGTGAGAGAAGGTTTAATACGTGAAAACACATTGGAGCTCGCTTTTGTTGGAAGGGTAAAATATCTGTAGCTTGTTAAGAGGGGAGGGCATGGCCTGGTGTGGCAGCTCACACCTGTAATCCCAGCACTTTGGGAGGCCCAGGTGGGTGGGTCACGAGTTTATGAGATTGAGACCATCCTAGCTAACATGGTGAAAACCTTTTAATACAAAAATTAGCTGGGTGTGGTAGTGCACACCTGTAGTCCCAGCTACTCCTTGAACCCAGGAGGCAGAGGTTGCAGTGAGCCAAGATCGTGCCACTGCTCTCCAGCCCGGCGACATAGCAAGACTCTGCTTAAAAAAAAAAAAAAGAGGGGAGGGCACATGGCTATGTAGGAGGGCTATTAGGTGACAAGAGCCACTTTTAGAAATGACATAGCTGCAGAAGAAAAGGAGTAGAGCCCTGCAGGGGTCAGCCTCTGCGACACTCGGATTGAAGCCCTGTTAGCAACTCAGTTCCCATCCCTTTGCCCTCACTCCTGCCCCGTGTTGAACTGTCTCCCACGACTCTGCCACCGTGAACTCATGAACTGTGGCTCCACAGGTGGCGACGTCTCTAGTTTTAATCTGAGTGAAAATGCCTTTATTTCATCTTCCTTCTTGAAGTATTCTCTGGGTATAACATGTTTAAATGGCAGCTATTTTCTTTCAGTACTTTAGACATCTTTCCATTGTCTTCTGTCTTCCATTGCTTCTGTTGAGTAGTCACTGTAAGCTGTTTACAGATTTGTGGGGTGTGTGTGTGTGTGTGTGTGTGTGTGTGTGTGTGTGTGTTTAAAAGGTAATGAGTGTGTTTCTTTGCCTGGCTGTTTTTATGATTTTTCTTTATGTTTTTGGCTTTCAGTAAGTGTACTACAATGTGCGTAGGTACGGTTTTATTTGCATTTGTCCATTTGGGGTTTGTGGCAATTCTTAAATCTGAGTTTGGAACAGAATTGGTCCTTATCTCTTCAAATATTGCTTCTGCCTCATTTTTCCTCTTGTCTTTATGGAACACGGAATTGCTCACATTTTAGACCTTCGCAGTGTTTCCCCTATGGATTTTATATTCTTCTCTCAATTTTTCCACTTCAGTCTTTTAGTGCTTCATTCTGTGTATTTCTTCTGATCTGCCTTTTGGTTCACTGGTTATTTTTTTCCAGCGGTGTCTAATCTATTGTTAAAACCATCCATTGAGTTCCTCTTAATTGTAATGATTTATCCTTTACTTCTAGAATTTCTTTTTTTATAGTATTCAGTTTTCTGCCAATATTTTCCATATTGTCTCTGTTTAACATATCAGCATAGATATTTAAAGACCGCATATGAACACATTTGGTATCTGTATGTCCATTATCTCTTTATGAGACCTGTGTGTGTGTCCCTGTGCGTCTCTCTCTACTGCCTACTATTTCCCTTGGTTTTCTATTTTGTTGGATTTTATCTTCATATTCCTAGCTATATTAGTTGAATGCTGGCAATACTACATGAAGAGCTCCAGACATAATACAAATCCTAGGATAATGTTATGTTCCTCAAGATATGATTTATATTTACTTTCGGTAGTTCCAGGTCATTTTCGTTTGATCAGGGGTTGAGAAGATTCAAAGCTGTGCTTCAGCCTTTGATACTGGTTTATTTCTACTTAGTTGTATTACTTACGAAGCTTGTGGGGGTGTTTCCAGGAACCCCTTTTCCTAGCTGGGTCCTGATCTTCGGCTTTTGTCTCCTCAGTCACCTGAATGTGTCAAAAGCTCTGCTCAGTTTCAAAATCCCACAGTCTCCTCTTCAGAAATGAGCAGGTGCCCCTGAGCTAGGATTGCAGCAGCCCTAAATGTCAGGTTCACCTTCCTGGGTTTCTTTTTCTCCCAGATCTTGCCCCGCTAATTTTTAACTATTTTGTTAGCTGTCTGATGCATTTAAATGGATTTTAAAAATGTATTTTGTCCAAGTTTCTTAGTTATTCAGCATGGGAGTCAGGTGTGAATTACCTATTGCACCATTACCAGAAGCACCACCCCCGTCTCAACTAAGGATTTTATTACCTTAAATCCAGCAGGCACATTTAGAAGTCTCTGGAACAGAGAATTCACACGATTAAAGTGGTATTTTAGGGAGATGACTATGTCAGTGGTGTGGAAGACAGAAGTTTGGGAAATCTCGGTATGTAGAACAATTAAGAGGTCATCATAACTCATAAGCCTGGGCATTTCATGTTAGATAAGGCCTGAATTCAAATGAGGGTTTTGGGTCTGCACTTACTAGCAGGTAATAAAGGATGATAAAGTCCCTACATCCTAGGGTTATAAGAGTTAAAGGCAAAACTTGTAGAAAACTCCAGGTTTTTAATTTTTTTATCTTTAGAGAGGGGATCTCTTTCTGCCACCCAGGCTGGAGTGCAGTGGTGTGATCATAGCTCACTGCAGTCTCGAACTCCTGGGCTCAATTGATTCTCCCACCTCAGCCTCCCAAGTAGCTGAAACTACAGGTGTGTACCACCACACCTAGCAAGGAAACCCTAGTTTTAATGCCTGGCATATAGTAAGTGCTCTGTAAATGGTAACCATTGCTATTACTATTCCAAGAACCAAAATGCAGTTATTTAGGTGAAAATTGAACCTCACTGTCCACAGCACCAATCATGGCCAAGTACTGTCAACTTCACGGGGGATCATTCATGTCCTGTGAATCACAATGAACAGCTTGCATGCCTTTATATAGCCGGCTTGGCACCAGTGATATTTCAGTAACCACCGTAAGCTGAATTGACTTATAGCCAGATGCCACGTTTTTGAAGCCAGTCCTAACCTCAAATCTCAAAGGTGTAATGACAGTGGATTTTACAAAGTGCCCTTTGTCAGGCTTCAGGGTAGCTGGTTCAACACTTTTACTTACTTTGAAGTACAGGTTGCTCGTATATTAGGTTTGTAGAACCATAAACAAGCTGATGTACAAGAAAAGAAGCTTACAAAAAAGATTACAATTTATCCTATCATGGATAACTGCAGAAATCATCAGTTTAAAACATCCCATTTTTCTCTTCTTTTCTTTCTTTTTTTTTTTTTTTTTATGAGATGGAGTCTTGCTCTGTTGCCAGGCTGGAGTGCAGTGACACGACCTCGGCTCACCGCAGCTTCCGCCTCCCGGGTTTCAAGTGATTCTCGTCTCAGCCTCCTGAATAGCTGGGACTATAGGCACGTGCCACCACGCCCAGCTAATTTTTGTATCTTTAGTAGAGACGGTGTTTCATCATGTTGGCCAGGATGGTCTTGATCTCTTGACATCGTGATCCACCCGCCTCGGCCTCCCAAAGTACTGGGATTACAGGCGTAAGACACCGCGCCTGGCCTAAAACGTCCCATTTTTCTAGATGTTCAAAGTGTGGACCAGAAAGATGGGGTGATTGGCCCCAGGACACACACCAGCAATGGCAGAGTCAGGGCTGTGACCCAGCTGTCCCGATTTCTGTGCATTTTGGTTCTCTTAGACAAACACAGTCTCTGTGTCATGCACTCAGTTACCTGCCTTCTCTAACTCTGTTCAAGGTTCACATGGCCTGGCTGTTAGTGCCTGTGGGAGGCTTGCCTTACACAAAGCCCAGTGTGTCACCTTGACTTTCAGTAATGGAAGCTAGATGACACGTAACGAGTAAGCATCTTTCTTTTCAGTCCTCAGTCCTCTGACCCTCTCTGCCTGTCATCTGTCTTTTAATCTCTGGAAGCATAATGAATCTATTTTTACTGGCCGACTAAATGATCCATTTCTGGTGCTAGGCTTGAGGTAGATTCTGCCTTTGCTGTTTTTCACAGAAGTAAAAATGTATTCTCACCCTCTGTAGTCATGAGCAATCTACGTCAAATGGCAAACTTTTTGTACTGTGTCTCATGGCAAGCACACTGCTAATCCACTGCCTGCCCAGGCTATGGGAGATGGGTTGGGGAGAAAAATCAAGTTACGAAGGAGAGGGGCCTTTTCATTGAGCTTTTCATTGCGTGAGCTTTTCATTGAGTCTCATTGGAGATGTCCTAGCTACAAACAAAACCCAAACCGACAAAACCTGAAATAAGTATAGCCCTTTATACGTTTTCTTTTTCTCTGATAAAATACTTGTTCGAGTTTTTACTTTTTCTAAAAGTTTACTTACAATTAATAACAGTCCTGATTTAGGACTATGAACTTTTCTAATACGTTTGAGATTTGGTGGAGCTGCTTCCTTACCGGATGGGCATGGTGTGTAAGTGAGGAATGGAGCCAGCCAGCCAGCCTGGCAATGTGGACCAACAGAGGAGTCTGTCGGAATGGCCACAACGAGCAGATTGCAGGAGCACGGGAGAGCCGGGAGACTGAGTGTGGAAAATAACGCGACTCTAGAGCTTTGCTTCTCAGAGTGTGACCCAAGGGTCTAGGGGCTTGTCAGAGACGCAGACCACAGGGGTCGCCTAGAATCCACGGACTTGGGATTCCTGTGTGCATTCAAGTTGGTGGAGGGCTGGTCCGAATTTCACAGTCAGCTCTTTCCTTTACTATCGGCCAAACTGACCATATCATTCTCTTGCTAAAATCCTTTGGTTTCCTCTTCAGTCTTGGGTCATGGTCATAACCAAAATCCTAGGCATGGTCTTCTGGGTCAGCCGGGTCTCTGGGCCCTCCCTGTCACTGACTGCCTTCCGCAGGGGCCACCTTGCCTCCGGGACTTTGCAGCTCTCCCTTCTCTGCTAGCTGCTCAGAGCTGCCATAACAAATGGCTTTAACACAACAGAAGTTTATCCCATCACAATTCTGGAGGCCGGAAGTGTCAAATCGAGGCATCAGCGGTGCTCAGCTCTGCCTCAGCGCTCTCGGGGAGAATAATCTGTCCTTGCCTCTCCCAGCTTCTGGTGGCTCCAGGAATGGTCGGCTGCAGCAGCCTCCCTGCTGCCCCGGCTTCACGTGCCCATCCTCCCTGTGTGTCTGTGTCTTCACGTGGCAGCATTCTGGGTGTGTCCCTGCCCACACTTCGCTCCTTATAAGGACGTTGGTTTCCTGTGAGCTTCTGGTCACAACATTTTGTCAACTGATCATTGTATATCCTTGTCTTATGTGTTTCTGTTTAAAGACACCCTCCGTAATATTTCGTGTTGATTGATTAGCATTGAACTCACAGCGCTGTAATGCACGCCTGAGCAAAGCTTATCTGATATATGTGTTTTCCCCGTAAGGCTCATCACCGCCTTCTGGTTCTTAGGAACCTGGGAAGGCACTTTGGCACAATGCCTGGGGGCCATTTGAAACAGCAGAGTCACCAACAAAAAGCACAACGATGTGAAGAAAAATGTTGCACTCCGTAGACTGTGACAAGGACACTTGTTTGCCATAGGAGAGCAAGAGCGGGAAGGTAGAGTGTGGCCTTGTTAAGCCCCAGCTGGGAACACATGCATCGGATGACTCGAATTCAGCACACGTCACGAGTGACCGCAAACGCATGTGTATTGACTTGTGGGTTATGGTTATATTTTAGCGAGTAGGCAAATTCACAGATACAGAATCTGCGATCAGTGTGGATGGAACGTGTCTTCCCACACAGGCTTTAGTTTTAAAGACAGAAAGTTGGGTTTCTTGTCTTGGTGCTTTGCTTTACCTGACAATGGACTTTTCCAACGACTGTTTCAGTTTAAAATTGATCTTCATTCTCTTTCAGAGTGATTCCCATCTGTGTGAACTTGAAAAGCCATCACTAACATAAGAACAGGGACCACTGTGGGCTAGTGGAGGGCACCTGATAGGAACCATATCATACGGCTTTTTGAACTGTTTTAGGTGCGACCATTTTTTTTTCCAACTGGGTTATTTGTGAGAAAGAGAATGGAGGAGATACGATATTATTCTGAGTACTAGCTGGAAGCAGGGCACTTGCACACGCCTCTCGCGTTTCCGTATTGCTTGACTCAGGCTCAGCTGCAGCGCTAGCAGCAGTGGTTGGGAGAACTGGCATCTGTCTCTTGCAGGGTGAGCCTTTGTGGGGTCACCCGTGCACTCCTCTGTGCGCAGCTTTCCCTGGTGCTCCCCAGACTCTTCTGAAACTCTTTTTTGTTATTATTGAGATGGAGTCTCGCTCTGTTTCCCAGGCTGGAGTGCGGTGGCACGATCTCGGCTCACTGCAACCTCTGCCTCCTGGGTTCAAGCAACTCTCTGCCTCAGCCTCCTAGGTAACTGGGATTACAGGCACCCGCCACCATGCCTGGCTAACTTTTTGAATTTTTAGTAGATACAGAGTTTCACCATCTTGTCCAGGCTGGTCTTGAACTCCTGACCTCGTGATGCACCCGCCTTGACTCCTAAAGTTTTGGGATTACAGGTGTGAGCCACTGCGCCCAGCCCTGAAACTCTTTATCATCTTGTACCCAGGACTTTTCGTGGGGCATGGTAATTCCTTTCTTTCCAGTGTCCTGTTAGATTGGGAGTTCCGGCAGGGAATGTCATCTTTCCCTGTTCCTGGAGCATCGTTCTCAATACATGATCTTTGAATGGGTGGATGAACAAATGAATGAATGGAACAAATGAATGGATGAGACCAAGAGCAGCGGTCTCTGCAACTCCTTGCGGCCATTCCATGTCCTTACGAAATACCTCGAAGGTTCCTGTTTCTGTCTCAAAGAATGGTGGCTGGAGCCTCCATATGAGTGGATGAGGCCAGCCTCTGATGGCACCCCACCTAGGTGATCTTCAGAGCTGGCCTGGGCCTTGTAGCGAGTGTTTCCTATGTGGAAGGCAACATTTGCACTTTGTAGGACTAGCAAAAGACCTAGAAAGAGGGCAGAGCATGGGAGCTCACGTCTGTAATCTCAGCACTTTGGGAGGCCGAGGTGGGAGGACTGCTTGAGCCCAGGAGTTTGAGACCAGCCTGGGCAACAAAGGGAGACCCCATATCTGCAAAAATTTTAAAACAATAGCTGGGCGTGATGGGTCACACCTGCAGTCCCAGCTACTTGGGAGGCTGAGGTGGGAAAATCACTTGAGCCCAGGAGGTTGAGGCTGCAGTGAGCCATGATCACGCCACTGCACTCCCATCTGGGTGACAGAGTGAGACCCTGCCTCTAAAAAAAGGTGATGCTCTTCCCCCAGTAGAACTTAAATTTGGTTAGGAAGAGAGAGTGGAGTGTACACTGCTGAGAAGTGTATAGGTAAAACGGGATAAGATGGAAGACCCAACTGCCCTAAAGCAATGTTTGATTTTTCAGAGGAACAGTGTAGATGAGTAAGTGTCGTAGGAGCTGGAGGCGGAGGGACTGCTTTAGGTGGGAGTGGTCTGGGAATCCCTTGTGGAGGAGGAGGAGGAGGCTGGGTCTTAGAGGGCAGAGAGGGCCGGCAACACCAGGGAATGAAGAGCAGAGGGCATGGGATGAGCACGGAGCAGGAGGTGTCTGCAGCAGCCAGTGGGCCAGACTGCAGGAGGCCTACAAGGAAAAGGCTGGGGGCTCCTGCAGGTGCAGGGTGAGGCCCAGCAGGTCATGGAACGATGCTTGTACTCTGGCATGTTCTGGGCACAGGGAATAGAGGAGAGAGGAAGTCCATGGCAAGCTGGAAAGGAGAGTTATTGAGACGTCAGCCCAAATTCCAATGAAGAGAATTTTCAGAGCCCAGTTTTGGAGGAAATGAACTAAAGAAGGAAGGGACAAATCAAGATTGAAAGAGGATTACAGTGTCACACTGTCTGTGAGGTCCTATAGAATGGAGGTGGGCCAGGTGTGGTGGCTCATGCCTATAATCCCAGCACTTTGGGAGGCCTAGGTAGGTGGATCATCTGAGGTCAGGAGTTTGAGACCAGCCTGGTCAATATGATGAAACCCCATCTCAACTAAAAACACAAAAAATTAGCAGGGCGTGGTGGTGGGCATCTGTAATCTCAGCTGCTTGGCAGCCTGAGGCAGGAGAATCGCTTGAACCTGGGAGGCAGAGGTTGCAGTGAACCAAGATCACACCACTGCGCTCCAGCCTGGGTAGCAAGAGCAAAACTCCATTTCAAAAAATAATTTAAAAAAATGGAGGCCTGTATTCATACCGTCTTTGCTTTTGGACCCCAGATTAGATGTAAATGCAGGCACAGATAGGGTGAAGATGAGTGGGAGACGGTGTGGAAGGTACTTTGTTAGTCTGTTCTGATTGACAAGGGGAAGTCTATCTTAGGAATCTGGAAGCTGCTGGGAGCATTGTGTGGACTGGAGGAGGAAGGGTGGTCAGACCATGAAAATGACTTTCAGACGGAAAGTAAGTTAAAGGAAAAGAGGATGATGTCAGGTCAGACGGGAGGCCGACATTGAAGAAGGGTGCTTGGGTGAGAGATTGTACTTGGGTAAAAGCAAAAGCAGAGATACCCGTGCAGGGCGTGGGGGAGCTCTGGGAGAGTCGGGAGGGACGGGTAGTTGGTGGAAAACTTTGGGAATGCCAAATGAACGGATTCCTTTAGAGCTTCAATGTTAATATGGGGGTTGGAAGCGTCGGTAGAACCGAGATTCTCAGAATGAACGGCTTGGCTGTCATAACACTTTCCCACAGCTGCTTTGCTCTGCCCACTCCGTGGCTATTGGAAGAATAATCCCCAAAGGCATTGTGAACACTGGGCCTCTGAGGAACCGATGCCTCAAAACAGGCCAGGGTAGGGGGATAAAGCCTCGCTCTAGGCGAAGTCCGGGGGAGGAGTGCGGGTCCTGGCCTCCAATGCTCATAGGACCCTCCCAGCAGGCCTGGACCGTCCTGTGTCCCCAGACTGCCCCCTGGCCAGTGCGAGGGCTGAGCTTGCACAGGTGGCTCTAGGGCACAGCCCCTGAGTACACCCCCCCCTCCTCGTCCCTAGCCCCAGGAAGGGAGAGAAGGAAAGGGTCAGGCGGGGTGTAGAACTCTGCAGCGCAGACACCACAGTGCGCGGCACCAACGCCTGACGCTGTGTTTCTCTCCCGCAAGGGCACCATGCCGGTGGAAAGGATGCGCATGCGCCCGTGGCTGGAGGAGCAGATAAACTCCAACACGATCCCAGGGCTCAAGTGGCTTAACAAGGTGAGTGCACCAAGGTGGGTGTCTGTGTGAGAGGTCCTGGCTGAAACACGCCCACGCGGACTGCCAAAAGTAAAATTGTATTCAAAGTCTTAGGCTCATTCATGATGGAAATCAGCCAACCCCAAATGATCATAAAACATCAAGTTATCATCTGCAAGACTTTTTTTTCTTTTAGAGACAGGGTCTCGCTATATTGCCCAAGCTTGAGTGCAGTGGTGCAATCGTGACTCTCTGCAGCCTCCACCTCTTGGGTTCAAGTGATCCTCCCACCCCAGACTCCAGAGTAGCTGGAACTACAGCTACACATGCCACCATGCCTGGCTAATTTTTGTGTTTTTTTAATAGAGCTGGGATCTCACCATGTTGCCCAGGCTGGTCTTGAACTCCTGGGGTGAAGTGATCCTCCCACCTCTGCCTCCCAAAGTGTGGGGATTACAGGCATGAGCCACTGAACCTGGTCTCAAAAGCATTTGTACCCTCTGCCACTGTAGCCCTAGCCTGGAGTCCCCAGTGTCTGTTCACCTTTGGTGTTTTGGCCGACTGCCTGTGGAAAGCTCCTTGCTGTGTTGTCCTTCAGGGATTCTTACCCTCTTCCTTCTCCAAATTCCTTTTTTTGCTTCTCCTGACCATTTAGGACTAGAGGACATGGGAACTCCAGAGTTTATATTGGGAATGGAGCATTTTCTTTTCAATGTTCTCTATTTAAAGAAAGCTTGTTTTTGTCTTTTAAAAAAGCCTTGTTTTTACCTCTGTAATGAAGGCCTATCTGTGTGCCCACCTGTCCTAAGAAAGCAGATGATCATTTACAACCTACCCCTCCATGCATAAACAGTCCCTTACTTTGTTAACTGAAAAACTCTTAATTTAATTGATCCTAGCTATTGGGGTGAATCAGAAAGAGATAATGTAGGTAAAAATGAAAACCTTCTAGAACTACCTAATCGAGAAAAGCAACTGAATATATATATCATGCCTTCTTTAAGGAGGCCCAGGAGAGAAGTTTCTCTTCTACCAGGAACAGTTCTGAGTAAATGCCTTTTTCCTCTTCCCCACTCCCTCCTCTTTTCTTTTTTAATCTTAAGGACACAATGAATAATTTAGCTGGCTAGGCTCTATCTTTGTATCAGGTGCAAGAGCTTAGAGCCAGATTGCAGATTGGAGCTGCTTCCAACAAGTGAACAGGATATTGCAGTATAATTTTTTTAGACTAATATCACTCCTGGCCTTATTGGGTCTTTTCAGATATCTTTCAAATCTTATTTTTTTAAAATTCTTTTCCTTTTATCCACTTATTTTGATTTTTTTGTTTTTTTGAGACAAGGTCTCCCTCTGTTACCCAGGCAGGAGTGCAGTGGTGTGATCTCAGCTCACGGTAACCTCTGGCTCCAGGCTCAAGCGGTCCTCCCACCTTTGCCTCCCAAGTAACTGGGACCACAGGCACGCTCCTGGATAATTTTTATATTTTTTGTAGAGACAGGGTCTCACTATGTTACGCAGACTGGTCTGGAACTCCAAGACTCAAGTGATCTGCTCTGGCTTGGACTCCCAAAGTGCTGGGATTAAAGCACTTTGAGCTACAGCGCCTGACACAATTTTGAATTTAATGTTACTGTGTTGAATATGTCTGTGAGCCTTTCTGAAACAAGGTGGGGCACTAAGTAAATAGAAATGAAGAAGCCATCTGCTTATTTCCTGTGACCTGCCGCCTATCTCAAGGTCTTACCTCAAACAATGTATTTTTTCTAGGGTTTTCTGTCTATAGTGTTTTAGATTTACATATGTAACCAGCTTCTTCCAAAGAAACAGACCAGAAATGGAGTTGCTCCTTGGTCAGCTCAGTTAGCAAGGGTGCCACGGAGGTTTAAGGACGGCGGGACCAGAGTAAAGGGCAGCTGGAGAGCCAGGGTAGCAAATGATACTGAAGGAAAGCTGACGGGTACTCAGCACTTAGTGTGCAGATTCTCTTCTAAGCAAGGTAGGTGCATTAACTCATGTTCCGCCACCATGGGGTAGGTACTGTTAATATTTTCCATTTTACAGACAAGGAAACTGAGGCACAGAGAGGTTAAGGGGGACTCTGTTTGAGGAATAAGGTAGCATTACTGTTTGATGTGGGAGGGAGATGAAAGCAAATGCTCCTGCATTCTGAAGAGAAGTAAGCTGTCGGTTTGCGCTTTTCCTTTTTTAAAAACACCTCCACGGGTTTGGGTTGGCTTGATGCAGGGGCGAACAGGCAGTGTCTCACACCTCCCCTGTTGAGCAGGCGCCTGATACGCTGTCCGCCGTGATTGGTTTAGACTAATCATGAGTCCCTTCTCGGCGCTGTGGTAGATGGAGCTGTGGCCCCTCCAGAAGCCATATCCACATCCTAACCCTCAGAACCTGAGGATGTCACCTCATTTGGAAAAAGCACTTTTGCAGATGTAGTGAAGGCCCTTGAGATGGGATCATTCAGGGTGAGCCCTAACTCCAATGAGGAGTGCCTTTATGAGAGACAGAAGAGGGAGAAGACACACTCAGAGGACAGGGGCGTGTGAGGACTGCGGCAGAGACGGGAGAGAGGCAGCCACAGCCCAGGGACTCCGAAAAGACGAGGAAGGATCCTTCCCAGAGCCTTCGAAAGGAGTGAGCCCTGCGGACACCTTGATTTTGGACTTCCGGCCTCCAGGACTGTGATGGGATGCGTTTCTGTTGCTGTGAGCCACCCAGTTTGTACCATTTTTCACGACAGTCTTAGGAGATCGATGCACCCTCTAAGGCTCACTTCCCTACCGGGCCCCCTCTGCTGGGATGCGTTTTCTTTCATCCATTGTGTCCATGTTTTTCTGAGATAGGACCAGAAGGCAAATGGATTTTTCTTTATGCAAATGAACACTTGGCCCCTTCCAGTCAGCCCTTACCTCCTGAGCTTCACTCATCTGGCTCTTGGCTCGAGAGCTCTCTTCCCGAGGCATGGAGGGAAACGAGACCTCTGTGTCATCTCACTGGGCTCCTCCGCCAGAGCTGGACACGAGCCAGGCTGATGAAGAAGAGCACACTCGTGGCTGCCAGCCAATGCCACCTCTCAGCACCACCCTGGCACAGAGCCCAAAGCCTGCACTGTGGTCTTGAGGCCCTGTCAAGCTGCATCCTACTGAGGCCTAGCCAGAGTGGGCACATGGCACTGCTGGTGCACGTGGGCACTGCCATCACTGTCACTGCAGGCCTCAGCTGGCGTCAGGATCTCTTCTCTCCATACCTGCACTCCCACAGGGCATCTTATTACAGGTTTCTGCTAACTTAGGCTTGCTGGCATTCATCTGTCCATATAAATACTTAACCGAGCGCCTACTGCGCTCTCCCTCCCATTCACAAGCATTCTGCCTGGGAATCCCTGTTTAAATTTTGAGAGGTTTGAGGTCATTCCAAGATCCCTTTGGCCACTGAAGGCTGCTGTAACTCTTAGAAGAAACTGGTCACGGGGCTGTGGGACTCACTTCTGCTTCAGTCGGCATTCTGGATGTGTTCGTGTTTATTGTGACGTGCTCCAGGCTGGGAGCCCCATGTGCTGGTGCCTTGGCTGTCTTCGTCATTACTGCATGTGCAGGGCCAGACCTAGTGCCTGGCGAGTGGGAGGCACTCTGTAAAAATTGTTCTGGGGATACATAAATGAAGCCGTGGACTTGAAGGGGAGCAACGTTGGTGGCTGTGTTTTTGTTCTGTTAGGATAATCAGATTTATGAGCACCGGGCTGGCAGTTGTCACATGGCTCTCAGAAAGTCCATTCAACCTACTGCATTCTTAGAGAGAAAGAGTTGGTTAATTAATGCCTTAAATTTGTTTCCATCCCCTGTTGTCTTAGTGTATTCTCTGCTGCTTATAACAGAATACCTGACTCTGGATAATTTATAAAGGAAACGAATGTATTTCTTACAGTTATGGAGGCTGAGAAGTCCAAGGTTGAGGGGCTGCATCTGGTGAGGGCCTTCTTGCTGCTAGGGAGCGTCTGCAGAGTCCTGAGGGAGTGCAGGGCATCACATGGTGTGGGGGATGAGCATGCTCACTTGCTAGCAAAGGTCTCCCTTCCCTTTAAAAAGCCACAATCCCACCCCCATGACAACTTATTAATCCCTTAATCCCTGACTGGATTAATCCATTCCTAAGGGCAGGGCCCTCATGACTCAATCACCTCTTAAAGGACCCACCTCTCAGTACTGCACACTGGGGATTAATTTCAATATAAATTTTGTAGGGGGCAAATATTCAGACCATAGCACCTACTTTTAATAAGTTTGAAGGAGGGTGGGAATGGAATGGGGTCCCTTGGATTCCTCTGAAGGAACAGCAAGGAAGGTTGGAAAAGTGCGTTATAAACGGCTCACGAATGAGGCCTTGGCTGGGACCCTTCTCCCTTGATTATGAGTATTTGCGAATGTGCATAGTATATTTGAGTAGCCCAATGACTAAAAAAAATAGGATAGCAAATTTCCATATGCCTGCATCTAGATGTATGAATATATGAATATTTTGCCTTGTCTTTGTGTGTGTGTGTGTATGTGTGTATCTCTGTGGTATTTTAAAGCAACTTCCTGACAGTATACATTGTAAGACATAAGGACATTTTCTTATATATCCACAATATCATTATTAATTGGACAATTAATACCGTTTAATATCATCACTGCTCCATTCATATTAAAAATGCCTTGACTATTCCAGAAATACCTTTTTGTGGTTGATTTGTTCAAATCAGCATTCAAAGACAGTCCACAGGTTGTGTTTGGTTTTATGACTCTTAAGTCTCTGCAGAGTGTGGGTAGTACCCTCTGTTTTTTGCCTTCTTGCCATTGACTTGTTGAGACCAGGTTAGTTTTGCATTTGTCCACGTGCCTGCTTGTGGTTCCCTGGGCCATTTCTTGAGGGAGGAAGGAGGCAGCCACATTCGGGGTCCCAGTTTCTCTGGTAGCTCTGCATGACCGCGACAGTGGTGGGTTGTTGATGTTCTTATTTCCTATTGGAGATCGTCCTGGATCCATGCGCTAAGGCAGGGGAATCATCAGACCTTTCTTTTTTTCCACTTTGAAAGTACACTTGTGTTTGTGTAAACATCAGGCCATCTCTGACCAGGGTAAGGAGTCCAAACAAAAATAGGACACTCTTTGGAGCATCTTAAAAATGTCGGGGGGAAGAAGAGGGAGAGAAGATAACAGAACCAGTTTCTATGTGGGGCCAAGGAACCCTTGTTCTGCATTGCTCAAGATAATTTCAGATGCTTTTCTGAAGTCAAGCAGCACTCATCTCTCCTGCCTTCCTTCAGATGGGCAGAGTTCTATACACAGTGTGTACCACCACCATGTGTGCAGGACTGGTCACTCAGGGATGAGACACCTGACACATACTGATATCACAGGGTCCACACACACACACATAGCAACACCATCATGTCTCATGGAACACACGACTTGTGACCAGAGTGTTTACTGGTCAGAATCTCTTTCAGTTTCAAAATGAATCTCACTTTCTTTTACCTTTTAATATGGTCTTCTTCAAAAAAAGTATCTGTGGTGCGATTTTAAAGATACTTCTAAGTTTCTTAGTCTTTTATTCCTGCAATATGAAAAACTAGTTAAAAGTTACATGTAGTTTAAAAAATATTTATCATTTTAAAGTGACAGTCGCAATGTCATGCAGGCATCACCACTGTCCAGTTTCAGAACTTTTTATCCCTCCAGAAGGAAATGCTGAACTCATTAAGCAGTCACCTCCCATTTCCCTCTCCCCTACCTTGTGGCAACACTCATCTGCTCTCTGTCTCTATGGATTTGCCATTTTTGGATATTTCATGTAAATAGAATCATTCAATATTTGGCCTTTTGTGTCTGGCTTCTTTCACCTAGCATAATGTTTTCAAGGTTCATCCACATGGTAGCAAGTGTCAGAACTCTATTCCTTTTTGTGGCTGAATAATATTCCATTGTATGGATATACCACATTTTGTTTATCCATTCATCAGCTGATGGATACTTGGGTTGTTTCTGTCTTTTGGCTTTTGTGAACAGTGCTGCTATGAACATTTGTGTAAAAGTTTTGGTTTGAATGTTTGCGTAGAATTCTTTGGGTATACATCCAGGTGTAAAATTACTGGGTCATCAGGTAATTCTGTGTTTCACTTTCTCCAGAGTGGCTGCACCGTTTTACATTCCCACAGCAATGAAGGAGGATTCCAGTTTCTCCACATCCTCACCAACGTTTGTTATTTGTGTATCGTTTTTTGGAGACAGGTCTATGGAGTAGTCTGATTCGTGTTGCTATGAAGGACTACCTGGGGCTGGGTAATTTGTAAAGAAAAGAGGTTTCTTTGGCTCAGGGTTCTAGGCTGTACAAGAAGCATGACATTGGCATCTGCTTCTGGTGAGGCCTCAGGATGGAAGGCAAAGGGCATTGCCTGGCGAGAGAGGGAGGAATAGAGAAGGGTGCAGGTGTGAAGCTCCTTTGAATAAACAGCTCTCACAGGAACTAACAGCAGGAGAACTTACTCACTACCATGAGAACGACACCAAGTCTTTCATGAGCGATCCTGCCCCATGACCCAGACCCCGCCCACCAGGCCCCACCTCCAGCACTAGCAATCACATTTTAACAGGAGATTTTGAGGGGACACGCATTCGAACTATGCCAGCCCACTCAGGCCTGTTGCACATTTCAAGAGGATGCATAGTGGATATTGCTAGGTTTAGTCAGTGCTTTTGTAGTTGGATGACTTTCGCATGGTTACTGTGGGACTAGGTTTGGGGGTGTGTGTGTGTGTGAGTGCGCACATGCGTGTGCGTGTGTGTGCGTGAGTGCGTGTGTGTGCACGTGTGTGTGCGTGTGTGCGTGTGTGTGCACGTGTGCATGTGTGTGCCTGCATGTGTGCGTGCATGTGTGTGTGTGCGTGGACGCATGCATGCAGATGCTTAAAAAGATCTACTTTATCTGTATCAGTTTTGTGTCTTGCATGATAGATTTCAGATTGTGTCACCCTAGAACTCCTTTGACCTAGAAAAAAAGTACAACAGGAAATTCTTAAGAATCTCTGCGTTTAAAGCATAAAGCTTTAGATTCTGGGCATGCACTTCAGGAAGAGTTCTTTCACTGAAATCAATTTTCACTTATATTCATTTTCATGAACATCAAGAAATGGCATTTAGTGATTTTGCTCTCTGATTTTCATCTACATTAAAGCATAAAATGTCACTCAGCCCCTTTCTGATCACCGTCCTTTTGAAATTGGCTAATCTGAAGCCCTGCTACCTCTGTGGATGATACAGAATGAACACCGAGGAGTTGATGAAAAAGTCTCTCGCTTTCAGTTCTCCTTTAATAACTGACTTTTTTAGAATACGATAGATTTTTTCTTTTAACAGGTTTTGGGAAACTCTCCAATGTTCTGAAATATTCTTAGTCCTGGCTTTGTGATTGGTTCTGTGGAGAGGCACTGAGTCTCTTTTGGGACAGCTGAGACGCTTTCTGCGTTTCACTGTGTGAGACTGAAGTGGTGGAAACTCCCTCCTGACATTTCATTCCTTCCTCAGGGTATAGTACAGGGACCCGCATACCTAGCAATTACCAGAACTGCCTTGAGAGCTTTAGAAGAATACAATCTCCTCGGCTTTCATCTCCACAGAATCCAGGTCTCAACTGGTCTGTCACAGGACAGGGAATCTTCCAACTCTAAAAGCTGGGAGACAGTGGGTGGGTGATTAAGTAATAGTATATGGAGTCACGTGACCTGGGTTTTGACCTTAGACACTCACTACCCTGTAAGTTCCTTGGCTAAATAGTTAAAAGTCTGTTTCTTGGTTTCCTCAGCTATAAAATGGAAATTGTAACATATACCTCACTCAGTAGGCTGTGGGAGGAAAACAAAACTGAGGTCTGTGTGGACGTGGGTAGACAAACGCGCAGTGCCACTGCGGCCTTAGTACCTGCCGGTCCCACCGCAAGAGCTGGTTGGGCCAGGTTGCTCACTGGTAGCTTCACTGAGAGTATGGCTTTGTTTCTAAACCACGGCTTTCCAATCCTGTGTTTTTCAGGGTTGCTTGAGGCGGTTTTGAGTTAGGGTTGCCAGAGAGATGGAGAGATAGTCTGGTACGGAGAGATGTTTCTCCAGAAAGCGTGTCATCTCATAACCTCTGCCTCTTTGTTTGAGCATCCTGCTGCTTCCTGCAGACAGCGGACCCGGAGGGATTCGGACATTACTTTCTGTTTCTGTTGGAGATACTTAGTTTCTGTGACACTGGCCTCAGATATACCCAACTTCTCTTAAGCAGCATAAAGGGGTATAATTTTGGAAAGTTGCGTGACTTTTAATTTTTCCTAAGATAACTGGAGTTACTGTTTAACAGATGATGAGAATAAATTATAAGAAGAAGCATTAGAAGTTTCAGTCCGTGGCCATTTTTCTGTGGTTTTGTAAAAAAAAAAGATGAACAGGGCTGAGTGCAGTGGCTCACCCCTGTAATCCCAGAAGTTTGGGAGCCCGAGGCGAGCAGATCACTTGAGGTCAGGAGTTCGAGACCAGCCTGGCCAATTTAGTCAAACCCCATCTCTACTAAAAATACAAAAATTAGCCAGGCGTGGTGGCACATGCCAGTCATCCTAGCTACTCAGTAAGCTGAGTTGGGAGAATTCCTTGAACCCGGGAGATGGAGGTTGTAGTGAGCTGAGATCACGCCACTCTACTCCAGCCTGGGCAACAGAGTGAGACTCTGTCTGCAAAAACATATATTAAAAAAATAGAAAAGAGGCACAAATAATGGAACACATTGGCGTATCCCAAATCATCACCTTGGACCTTAGAAAACATTCCTGCTCTGCAGGACTTCATGAGACTGACTGTCACCCAGGGTAGGCTATCAAGACTTGGGATCCAGTGGGGAAGTGGGTTTGCTTTACAGTAGATCTTCCTGTCAACAATCAACACATTCAGTGATGCTTGGTGGGAAATCTTGCTGCCAGACCTTCAGAACCCTTTGCAATGGTGGGCCAAAACCCATGACCGCAGTTCTTCTTTACCTTTTTTTTTTTTTTTTTTTTCAGGAAAAGAAGATTTTTCAAATCCCCTGGATGCATGCAGCTAGACATGGGTGGGATGTCGAGAAAGATGCACCGCTCTTTAGAAACTGGGCAATCCACACAGGTACTAAAACTCCCTGCGACGTTTACAGAGGCAGGCACTCATGCTTAGTTTTCTTTTTATTACACATAAAATATCCCGGCTTATGACCTCATGAAGATGGCTCTGAAAAACCTGTGACTTGTCCCTAGGCACTTCCAGGACACATGGGGTACAAATTACACCTTTCAGAAGTGATGTTGCATTCATCCCATAGAATCTTAGTCCTTAAATTTCCTACAAATATGGTATTCTAAGACGTTCTCTAGGTGTTACTGGGAGAATATAAACTCATCGTTTGTTCTGATGCTACAAACCTTGATGAAATTTATCTCCCCACAAAGGGCAGTCAGAAAGAAACCAATTTATTACATTTACATAGGGAGCTATTTACAGGAACGGAACTTGTATGGGATGTTGGAGCATTAGATGGAAAAGAGGCACTCAGGTTCCCTCTGCCTGTTGACTTCGCAGCCTCTCAGTCTTCTGTGTTTCTTAAGTTGATGCTCCATTCTTCCCGCATTTATAGTTTCCTCAAGCTGTGTGGTAGAACCAGGGTGACCAGCTTGTCCCAGTTTGCCTGGAACTATTCAGGTTTTAAAAACAGAATTCCCACATCCCAAGAACCTTCTCATCCCTGGGCACACCAGGACGATTTGTCACTGGAGATACAGCCTGGAGTGAAAAGCTTTCCTTGTACTGCCTGGCCAGCCGTACTGTGTTTCCAGAAATTTCTTCCTCTGTATCTAATGTTTTCCCTCTTTTTCTTAACCTTTGTCTATGTTGTTAGGAAAGCATCAACCAGGAGTAGATAAACCTGATCCCAAAACATGGAAGGCGAATTTCAGATGTGCCATGAACTCCTTGCCTGATATTGAAGAAGTTAAGGATAAAAGCATAAAGAAAGGAAACAATGCATTCAGAGTCTACCGAATGCTGCCCTTATCGGAACGGCCTTCTAAGAAAGGTAAAGGTATTTACTGACGGAAAAGAGATCACTCAGTTTGCATCATCGTGCCTTTGTGATCTCTTCATTTCTGCATCTGCAGTCACTTTGCTGGTAGAATAGCGTGTTCACGCTGTAGGGAATCATTCCACCCCTACCGGGCTTGAAAATAAGACTTTCAAGTCACCAAAGGTAGCAAAAGATGCAGGTGGAATTTTGACCATGTACAGACTCATAGAGAGTTTCAGGAAGAATTATTTAACCTAAGGGAAAACGTTTCTCTGGAGGTCCTTCATGAATTAATCCAAAACTACATTTTTTTGCCACAGGAAAGAAACCAAAGACAGAAAAAGAAGACAGAGTTAAGCACATCAAGGTAATCTTGGGTGGTTCAGAGAGAAAGCCGAAGTGGGATCTTACTAATGACTCATATTCTGCCTTATAAAAATGAGTCGCAGGACCTCTGTGGAGTGTGTCATCTTTCTTCCTTTGCCCGCGTGTCTTCTGTGCTTTACATGTTTGCTCTTCGGCATGTATCCACTTGCACACATAGGTACACGGGGCCCCGCCTGATCCCGTCTCCCTGGGAAATTTATGAATGAAGTCACAGAGTCACGCAATGTGCTCGGCAAGCTGAGGCCTCCATCTGGCCACCACAGCCTTTGCCAGCGGCCACTTCATGCCAGCTAAGCTGCACACTAGCTTATGTCTCATACTCTTAACTATATTTTCAGGCTATTAAATATACTCTAATATGTGTGAAATGTTATATGCCTCTATAAAATGTATGAACTGTATTGTATACGCATTTCATCACGGGCCCTTTGGTGGGGGACGCCATGGTCAGCCTCAGCACTCCATCAGCACAGCTCTCAATGGCTGCCTTCTGTCCGCTGTGGAATTATCTCTCATACTCCACGAGCGTTTTCCATGGGATGTGCGTGTGTGTTTGAGCTTCTCACTAGGCTGTGTAGTGTGAACTCCCATGCAGTTTAAGGATCCTCGTGGATAGATTAGGCGGCCCTTGTTACATAGGGAGAGAAGAGCCAAATATTCCCTGTAAAACCGGGGACAAGCTTCAGTTGCTGAACAGAGAGCAGACATTGCAGTCACAGACCCAGGAACCTGAGAGAGACTGTCTGGCTTGCTGGCCTCTCTTTGCAGATGAAGAGATAGAGCCTAGAGAGAGTTGAGTGACATGCACCCAGGGTCACCTGGATACTCAGAACTAAACTTGAAGGAGATGCTAATTATGCTGATTTATAATCTAGAATAAATGTTAAAGAAAAAAAGCAGATCATGCAGACAGCACAATGTTTAAAAACAAGCCACTACTTTAGGAAAAAAAAACCTGAATAATATGCTTCTGATATAAAGTTAGACTCATGAAGGTAGTTAGATTGTGAGGAAAGACTTAGATAAATTGTTAAAGTTTTAGAGATAGTTACTTGTACAATGGAAAAATAAATATTTTAGGCAGGGTATTTTTGCAGTGATACTTTCAGTTTCACTTTCTATATATATATATATACATATATATTTTTGAGTTGGAGTCGCATGCTGTCGCCCAGGCTGGAGTGTAGTGGTGCGATCTCGGCTCACTGCAACCTCCCACTCCCCGGTTCAAGCAATTCTCCTGCCTCAGCCTCCTGAGTAGCTGGGATTACAGGTGCTCACCCCCACACCCAGCTAATTTTTGTATTTTTAGTAGAGATGGATTTCACCATGTTGGCCAGGCTGGTCTTGAGTTCCTGACCTCAGGTGATTCGCCTGCCTCGGCCTCCCAAAGTGCTGGGATTACAGGCGTGAGCCACCGCGCCTGGCCCCAAAACAGTTTTTTTATAGTTCAGCTTAATATAATGTTTGAAGTGAATTCCATACCTGTTCCATAATAGTTCAGTATATGTATTTAAAAGTTAAGTGCTCTGTAAAAATTCCATGATGTCATTATTGTACCTGAAAAAATTAATAGTAATTTCTCCATATCAGTAAATAGCCTGCCAGTGTTAGAGTTTCAGTTGTTCCCTACATGTTATAACTTTCATGTGGTTCGTTTACTTAAATTGAGACCCATATAAAATCCACATGTGATTTTTGAATGTCTTTTAAGTATTATTTTTTCTTTTTCTTTTTTTCCTTTTGAGACGTAGTCTCACTGTGTTGCCAGGCTGGAGCAGAGTGGCACGATCTCAGTGCACTGCAGCCTCCGCCTCCTGGGTTCAAACAATTCTCCTGCCTCAGCCTCCCGAGTAATGGGGACTACAGGAGTGCGCCACCACGCCCAGCTAATTTTTGTATTTTTAGTAGCGACGGGGTTTCACCATGTTGGCCAGGATGGTCTCGATCTCTTGACCTCATGATCCACCTGCCTTGGGCTCCCAAAGTGTTGGAATTACAGGTGTGAGCTATTGCGCCCGGCCAAGTATTTTTTAAGTATATATGTTTCTCCTATATTACTCTTAAAACATTTATTTATTTATTTATTTTACAATTGAACAAACTTAGTTGTTAGCCATATCATTTCTTAGTTTCTGTTTTGTTTTTCGAGAAAAGTTCTTACTCTGTCACCCAGGTTAGAGTGCAGTGACGCGATCATGGCTCACTGAAGCCTCAACCTCCTGGGCTCAGGTGATCCTCCCCGCCTCCGCCTCCCTCTGGTAGTCAGGTCTACAGGTGTTCGTCACCAAGAATGGATAAGTAAAAATGTTTTTTTTATAGAGGCGAGGTCTCACTTTGTTGCCTAGGCTGATCTCAAACTCCTGGCCTGGAGTAATCTTCCTGCCTTGGCTTTTCAAAATGTTGGAATTACAAGTGTGAGCCTGGCTGAGTTTGTATTTTTAAGGCCTACATTTTGATTCATGTTGTTTAGTCAGAAAAGTATAGCTTCCTCACAAATGTGTGATTTTGAAGAACCTGCTACAATTTTACATGTGACCGAAGCATACTTACTACTATTTTCCTATCATCTAGCTGAGTGCCTGGCCCAGAACAGATCTCTAATACAAATTTGATAACTGATGAGATGCATCAGCATTTGTTGACTAAACAGATGCATAAAGAAGTAGGATATGTGGGGTGCGAATGAGGGGTTTTCCATTAGGATGCAGATTTCATTTCATAATCGCAGTTAATGGAGAAATAAGAATGGAGGAACAGATGTCGCCTTTTCTGCACACTTTGCTCACATGTATCCACTGTGTGCCATCAAACACCAGATGCCAATGATGCTAAGATGCACCGTTATTTTATGTACGTCTTAGAAAAACTGCTTCCGATGAAACCATGACATGTAATGGATTGTAAGGCACATCCTCTTTCAGGGATGTGGCAGTGTGAGGAAATGTGCATCTTAGAGTCCATGCCATGTGGTGGTCCTCTTCGTCCGAGATCTCTGCGGCCACATCAGCGCTGGCAGTGTCTTCACATGGCCACTAAAATGAGCAAGTTGTGGAAGGCACAGTCCTGGGTGGGCTTGAGCATCCCGACCCAGGGAAGTAAGTGAGAGATCTTAGGTGCATCCGTGAGGGTCAAGATCCACCTTAGCCAAGTGTGTTTTATGAAGTCCTTGTGCCATGAAGATATGGCTCATACCTGAAACTTTCCCCTCCAAAGGACATGATTCCTTCAGCAGAAGGCAGGTGATTCACCGGACCTATGCCATCCTAACTTTTGAATTTAAATCTGCTTGCATTGTGCTTTGCAGTGTAGCAGGGAAGCTCAGAAGTAGCCAGCGGGCTTCCGGAGTTCTGGACTTCCTGGCTGTTCAAGCCGTTGTATGGACTCAGTGTCTCTGTAGAGTTTTTGTAAAGTGAACTCCCAGGGCATCTGGAATTGGACAGTCAGAGGACAATTATTAGCTGTTAAGATATGACTTTTTAATTGTATGTCAAAATACCCAAGCACTGGCCGGGCACAGTGACTCACGCCTGTAATCCCAGCACTTTCGGAGGCCGAGGTGGGTGGGTCACAAGGTCAGGAGTTCGAGACCAGCCTGGCCAATATGGTGAAACCCCGTCTCTACTAAAAATACAAAAAAATTAGCCAGGCGTGGTGGTACATGCCTGTCGTCCCAGCTACTTGGGAGGCTGAGGCAGAAGAATCTCTTGAACGTGGGAGGCGGAGGTTGCAATGAGCCGAGATTGTGCCACTGCTCTCCAGCCGGGGTGGCACAGCGAGATTCCGTCTCCAAAAAAAGAAAATACCCAAGCACTGGGTTAATATATCCTGTGCAAATATACTAAACCTACTTAGTCTACTCAAATGTGTAACTGGATAGACTGTCGATTTCTTCTACTGAGAAAATTTGTCTTTTATGTGGTAACTAGGTATGAAAATTTGCTGTTGAAGCAAGCTTTTCCCAATCTTCAGTTCAAGTTGAAGTTTTAATTCGCAAACAGTGTTTACAGCATGTAGGCCAAGTGTTAGAATTTTCTTGGGGTCACTCATGATTTATCTCCATGCTTTATGTCCCCTAACAAATAGTTTCCCTGAGACTGGAAGACCCAAGGCCCATTGGCCATGTGGTAGGTGCAGAAACTACCTGAGCATTCTCTGACATTTCCTTTTGTGAGTATGTCTCTACATGCTCAGTGAGCCATGTTTTCATGGAGCTGGATATCTAAGGAAATAAGAACAAGAAAAACAGCTGGGTACAGTGGTGCATGCCTATAGTCCCAGCTACTCAGGAGGCTGAGGTAGGAGGATTGCTTGAGCACAGGGGTTCGACGCTGCAGTGAGCCATGATTGCATCACTGCACTCCAGCCTGGGCAGCAGAGCAAGACCCCTTCTCCACCCCCAAAAAGAAAGAAAAACAACAGTGAGCAATCCTGGATTCTACATCATCAGTGTGTATATATGTTTCAGAAAGTAGCCACGGAATGGTTTGCTCTGTGGGTCTTCAGACAAGGCCAAGAAGAATAAGGATAGAAGTAGTTAAAACAGAGGGGCGCTGGTTGATATTTTTGAGCTGATTCCAAGTTCCCAGCTATGATTATTATCTCACTGAGTTCTCCCTGTGATGGGCAGGTTCATCTCCCTTTTATACATTTAGGAAATGGATGCACAGAGTGGCCGATTGATTTTCCCAAGGCTGCATTGCTTTACAGAGCTGAGATTTGAATCCAAGTGTGTCCACTCGGTGCCTCATAGCCTTTGGGGCCTAAGCCAGGCCTTGAGGGATGGACAGCATCAAACCATGGTCCTTCCCTAGCACTAAGGGCCTCGGGAGTGAAGGCCTTGGAGATTAGAGTTGGTTTATCTTTCCTGGATGAGACAGGAAACTGGCTTAATTAGAGCAGGAGTTTGTGTGAGGGAACAATGGGAAATACAGGCATGTAGGTGGGGCGGGTAGAAATGGGTACTTCCTGCTTCAGAGGGTTGTTTGCAGCTGAAATATACATGCCTTGAAACCGTACAGTACTTCCTGATCAAAGCGTTAGTGTTGTGAAGGTGATAGAATTGGGAAGGGCTGCTAAAGCTGCTTGGTAAAGATTAGGCCTGGTCTGTATTCGTTCTGAGCGCAGACCTATGGGTAAGCAGATAAGCATTCAGCTGCTCTTTCTCATAGAGCTGTTGAGCTGGATTAAAACACAGTGCACTACCTGGCAGGGCCGCTACTGCTGATCCCCTCCCTGGTTGGAAGAGGTCTTCAGTTTTTAAACTTTAATAAAATGAAAACGCATGCCAGCAACTCACTTGAAAAATAGATGACATGAGGGCTGCCCTGGGTGAAGCAGGCTGTCGGGCTGATTCTGCCTGCCCGGGATCCTCCCTTCCCATGTGGTGGCTCAGGACGGGAGCTCCGAGCCCTGTTTGAAAAGCTTGAGTGACGATTGTATGAAATGACACAGTTGAACTCCTTGGAGCACTCAGAGCAGGAGGAATTGATACGTAAGGGAGGTCTTTCTCACCAGGATGGGAAGGAGTCCAGGGCAGGGGTGGGAGCTGGTACCACTGGCATGGAAGGGAGGAGACGTTTCTCCAGAAAGTGGAAGAGGGTTCGGAGGATGCAGATGAGAGCGGCCTAAAGAGGAGGCCCCTGCGTTTCTCACCTTCAGAGGGGATGTTGGGAATGGAGGTCGTTTTGTGGAGAGGGTGTTTCACTTTGGACCTGCTGCCTTTGACGTGACAGAGAACCCTGAGAGCAAATGCCAGCTCGAAAGTTGGAGGGCATAGCGCTCGGGTGAGTGCCCCAACCAGTAGACATGTGTTCATTTACTGGAGAATGGCATTGGTGGCTTTGGAAACTGATGCCTTCTCCAAGAGAGAAACTATGTGAGTTGCAGACAAAGGCCCACGGAGAAGAGGCAGAGAAAAGTGAGCCAAGGAAAAACGTCCAGAGGGAAGTGGCGGTGACAGAAGGGAGGACGAGAACGACGATGGCCTCTTTCCAAGGAAGGAAGGTGGCTGTGGGACCAGGCAGGAGGCCCCAGCCTGGCTTGCGAGAGCTTCTGTTCTCAGTGGCATTGCAGCCGCTGTGCTGGGTGTGTGCACTCGCCAAGTTCCAGTTCCCTCGGACTTGTGAAGTCCAGCTGTCAGCATACACGTTCTGTTAGCCAAGACCTAGGGATGCCCTTACATTTGATGTCCTTAAATTTAGCTTCAAAGAGACTGGCTTTGCGCAGATGAATTAGAGCATTTGGGAAGGTGGGAGGTGGGCTTGTGGCCCATTATACAGGGCTTCAGGGACAAGGGACATTAGCTCAGCGTTGAAACAGCATGGGCTCAGAGCAGAGGGGAGTCCCTCTGCTGTCCTCCAACGCTGGTCCATCCCCAAGCCCATTCAGCAAGTGTAGCTTCAAGACCAGCTGCAGGTGTATTATTTTACACGTCTAAAGAAGCCTGCTCCTGCCCCTGAACTCTCTTGTGCCAGTTTGCTTTTGCTTAAAATCCCTTAAACTGTAGACCAAACCTTGGATTCTATAATTATAGCAAAGGTCCTTGAGCGTCAGTGCTTGGCGGAGTTCATGCACCATGGGCGGAGTTCACGAATCCATGTACACCAAACCTTGGGTTCCATAATTATAGCAAAGGTTTTTGAGCATCAATGTTTGGTGCGGTTCATGCACCGTGGAGGAGTCCGCACCCAAGCACAGTCTTTTTTTTTGGCGGGGTGGGGGGCGGGGGAGCTATCTTTGGAGCAAGGTGAGAAAATTAAAAGCCAAGAAAGCTACGGGTTAGTTGATTTACAGAAGAGCCTATATCTAAAGTGAGAAAGGGAACAGAAAGAGGAGATACGACTCTTGGCCAGGATGAACCAGGCCAGGATATGGTGCAGCAAAGCAGGAGGCAGTTGAACCAGGGCAGGAGTGGTGTGGGTCATTGGGGGTTAGGAGAGGCTTCGGGTGAAGGCCATCAGGGTCTACCGGATCTCTATGTGCATTTTACGGAGAACTCCACACCCCTTTTCTTCATTTGAGATCCTTGGATTTTAATATAGCTTAGATTTAGATATTCCTACTTCTAATCATTTCAGACACCTTGACCCAGTTTAGTGAAGATCCTTCTCTCCTGGGCCTATTCTGCATGGAGCCGTTTTGGGGTGCTGGTTCCGTTTCACTGTGCCGTGGCCTGTACTGTCTGTCCTGAGCGACATATCAGTCAGATGATTGCACTGATGGCTTTGAAATGACAGGGTTTTGGCCAGGCGCGGTGGCTCACACCTGTAATCCCAGCACTTTGGGAGGCCGAGGCGGGTGGATCACAAGGTCAGGAGTTCGAGACCATCATGGCTAACACGGTGAAACCCTGTCTCTACTAAAAGTACAAAAATTACCTGGGTGTGGTGGCACGTGCCTGTAGTCCCAGCTACTTGGGAGGCTGAGGCAGGAGACTCGCTTGAACCCGGGAGGCGGAGTTTGCAGTGAGCTGACATCACACCACTGCACTCCAGGCTGGGCGACAGAGCAAGACTCCATCTGAAAAAAGAAAAAAAAAAAGAAATGACAGGGTTTCTTTTGAAGTGGGGGTGAGGGAAGTAACACAGTGCTGGGAGTAGTGTCTTCAGCCTCCACTGGTGGAATATACGGTGCCATTACAGAAGTGGTCAGTGCAGGAAGCAGGGTAAGAACGGAGAGAGTAGAACAGCGTGCACAAAAGTGTCCCGGTCTCCACTGGAATTAGGGCAAGATACAAGGGCTTCTTAAGACAGAAAGCTCCTGGAATGGAACCATAGTTCGTGACCAAAGACAGGCTTCAGTTGCCATGTCTCCGCAGGCTAAAAGTAGCATGATCTTGGAAAATTAATTTAGTCTCTGAGTCATCGTTTTCTCCAGTGATAAAAGTATCACTTGTTGCTAATTAAACTGTAGATCATGTGTAACACTTACAGATCTTCAATGGGGAAATCAGAATTAATTTAGGTTTTTAAATATATTGAAGCCTGACTGCCTCATAACTTTTATAGGAAACCCAGAAACAGAATGAATTAAAAAAAAAAAAAAGGTCAGACAGCAACAGAAACCCATACAAATGAGCTGTTCTCCTGGAACTTCTTCAGGGGCCTGTGTTTAGTCCTTTTTGAGGGAGTTGAGGAAATGGAGGTGGAATAGTGAAGTGTGGGGCATGACTCGGGGTGGGGAGACCCACCAGGTGTCATTGAGGACGCCACTGAGAAAGGAGGCTGACGTCAGAGAGGCAGAGAATTGCAGCAGTGTCAGACAGCTCAGGCCGCCTTGGAGGGAAAGCATGGTCCTCCCCATGAGAGGTCAGAGTATGGGGCCGCGGGGGAAGGGATCTGAGAAGAGGCCATTGCATTTGGGAGACCAGAGTTTAGCTGGGGACCTTTGGTAATGGTGAGTACTTATTTATTAATAATTGCCATGTACATAATTGGCTCATTTAATCTTCTCCTTATCCCAACCACGCGGGTCCTATTACTGTCCTCAGTTACAACCGTCCGCAGTGCCCTAGAATGGCTTGCAGAGGTTGAATAAGGACCCGCAACTAGTGAGGAGTGGAGGCACAGGCTTTGCCCCAGGCCCTTCTGATTCCAAAGCCTGATCTCTCAAGACCTGGCTGGGAGCTTGATTCTGCAGCTGGAGGGGAAGTGAGACCTCAGGTACTAATGGGGGCCCAGGTGGAGAGGCGAAGTCCGGAAGGGCAGACGCTGGGTGGGAAGTTTGGCGTAAAAGAAGAGAAAACCTGGTGACTCACTCAGGTCACAGGCAAGTGGTTTTTTTTTCCAGAAAGGGCAGACTTTTTTTTTTTTTTCTTCAAAAATCAGGATCTTATTCTGTCACCCAGGCTGGAGTACGGTGACACGATCATAGCTTACTGCATCCTCGAACTCCTGGGCTCAAGAGATCCTCCCACCATCTCAGTCTCCCAAGTATCCGGGACAAAAGGCGAGACCACCACACCTGGCTAATGCTTTTATTTTTTGTAGAGCCAGGGTCTTGCTCTGTTGCCCAGGCTGGTCTGGACTCCTGGGTTGAAATGATCCTCCAGCCTCTGCCTTCCAAAGTGCTGAGATTCCAGGGTGAGCCACCATTCTTGGCCCAAGAAAGGGCAGACTTCTTATTTAGAACTTGTAAAAGAGAAGCGTGCAAGATGCTGGGGAGAAAGGGGTAGAAGTCGGGCGTCGTAGGGATGGATATTCTGGGTCTTCCCTTACATCCGACCTTCGGGACATCTGGTGACCCAGGTGGTGACCCAGGTGGTGTATGGTTTCTTTAAAACTTGAGCTCCACAGCGAAGGGATGCCTTTGAAGTCGTGTTACTAAGGTGGGAGTTTGCCAGGTGGGATTAGGAAGGGGGAGGTTATTTCCCCTCCTTCCGTTAGTGACTTTTTGAGGATTTTGGGGGGATTGATTCCAAGTAGTGTATAAATAAGCTGGTAAGAACACCCACCATGTTTCAGAGCCGACCACTCTTGACTTTTCCAAGCACAGTCGCGTCTACTTGCATGAACCTCTGCTTCCTGTGTTCCTTCTGCTCCCCACCCTCTTCTTCCGCTTTGGATTCCTTGGGTGTTGTCATGTGTGGCTTTTGTCTGACTTGATTGCTATCATAGCAGCAGACGCAAGCTTCCCTTGAGAGCTGAATGCCAGCAGGCGTCTCGGGGCTGGCTTTGGCAGAGCTTAGTACCCTCAAAGGGAATGGAGGGTTCTGATTCACTTGGAAAGAAGCACACGTTAAGAGCTCCAATAAGGGAAACGAATTTGTTCTCATTATTTTGTCAGTGTGCACGTGCAGTGTCTTGGGCTGGATGGGATATTCAGCCACCTGAAGGGCATTTATGTAAGGCCATTGTGTGGGGTTGGCCGGCTGGGCTCAGGCCACGGTTCGGCCCTTGTGGTCAGGCAGCCATCCAGTGCAGGGTGCTCAGGTGGCCACAGCCCATGGCAAAACTTATCTGCAGGGAATTTATCCACAACTTCCTCTGGGCTCCTGTTCTTGGGCCAATCAGTGAGGCAGAGCTTTTCCTAAGAAATAATTATGAAAGAGGTGGCATGATTCCTTCCTTAGGAGAAAGCCAGGCATTGATTCTTTTGAGCACGAGGGGGAGAATGTGGAATCCCTGCAGTGCACATTTTACAGAGACAGCGATGCAGCTCTGCGTAACCCCACAGCTATTGTGTGCAGGTGGAAGCATTTCCTAAAGGCAAGCCAGATGGGCCGGTACCGTTTCCTTGAAGTGAAATAGAAGGAGCTGTGTACCCAGCAGTGTACCCTGTGCAGAAATGTGCTTTCACACAGGCCAGTTTAAAGAAGCAGGGAATGAATTCATTCGAAGACGAATGACACTAGCATTAAAGAAAGTAGGCAGAGGGTAGAATTTCAGCTAAGAGAAGGGAGGGGAAAGGAAGTGTTCTCAATTCTTTTTTCTTTTCTTCTTCCTAGCAAGAACCAGTTGAGTCATCTCTGGGGCTTAGTAATGGAGTAAGTGATCTTTCTCCTGAGTATGCGGTCCTGACTTCAGCTATAAAAAATGAAGTGGATAGTACGGTGAACATCATAGGTAAACTGTTTTGACATCTCATTTTTTATACATACGAGCAGCCCCCCGGGGCCTAAAATTTGTACAACAGTGAACTTCAAATAACATAGCCAGTGGGAGGAGGTCTTGGAATCATCTCAGAATGCAAGTTCCAGCCCCCGGATTTCCAGGTTGGGAAATGAAGGCTTTTGAGGATCAGATGAAGGAACTCAGACGGGTCAGTCTCAGTGGAAGAAGGCTGGGGTGACCTCCCAGGAGAAATGTTAGTTTCCCAGCGGCTCGTGGCTAGCGATCCCCGTCTTTCACTATTAGGTCACATGGACAAAAGAGTATTTATTTAACTTGGGAACCAAGGAGAGGAAAGATTGTCCTCATGAGTCCTCTCAGCAACTGCTTCCTGGCAGACAGAGAAACTGAGGCACAGAGACATGTTGCCAAAGGGCCCGCTCTAATTCATCAGATACTTTTGAGCACCTTCTGTGTATCAGACTCAGTACGAGGAGCAGGAAATAGATGGAGGAGGCTCAATTTCTCTTTTCATGGAGGGACACAGATAGTAAACAAAGACACCCACAGATAGCTGCAGCGTTACCATTTGTGGTAAATACTGCAAAAGAAAAGAGAGAGAAAAACCAAGGAACCAAATTTAGATTGGAGGTCTCAGAGGAGCAGTGCCTTCCCTCTTTTGTAATAGTTGGACAACTTCCAGATGTAGCTGGCCGTGCCCACCCCCAAGGAGGGCAGGGTCTTTACACTGAAGAAATGTGTAATTCCTTCTCACTTGTGTGGACAAATGCACAGGTGTAGTGCCCAATAGACCTCACCCTGCTTTCCCTTTAAGGGGAAGGAGGAGAAAAAAAAGTCCTGGTTATTTTTACTTTGTTTTAGCATTGAATTTTTGTTGTATGTGTGGTGACTTCTGTTTTTAGGAAACACAAGAAGCCAGCAACATGCTGGATTGTCCTGACGACTCCGCTGGCCTCTTGCCGAGGTTAGCAGTGCTTTTTTGTATTGAAACCGTCTTCCGGGCAGTGTAGAAAGTTTGCAGGTGCAGACATCCTGTCTGACTGGCCGAGGCAGTGCTCTAGAACCCTGTGGTGTTTCTTGATAAAAGACAGCCCCACCCTTCAATAAAACAAAGATTGCTGGGAAACCCGAGACACTATTCATTACTCTGGAGTAAATGCAGCAGTCTGTAGTGAGGAGGCATAAGGCAATCAGGACGTCATGGCGTTGGGATTTTCGTCTTAATATTGGCTGCCCGAGGTGCCCCTTGTAGGACATTCTGTTTTGGGTGCTTGTTTCCTGCTTTGCCTGTCTTTATCTACAGCGACGCTCAAGCAGCTTTTTAAGGCAAGCCTGTCAACTCAAGTACCAACATGGGGTCCCGAAGGCGCAGGAGAGCGGATTCCCAGCTCACAGCCCAGCGTTAGAGTCTCCCCGAGGGCCTCCCAGCCAAACGCTAGCTTGGCAGACTCTGGCCCCAGCACTTGTGGTTTCAGGGTGGCCAGAGGTGACACAGGGCTGTGGAACCGGGTCGCCGTCTCCTCCCATATCCTTTGTTTCCCCTTCTTTTTGCCGTATTTTCTTGTGCTTCAGATAGATAGACACTTTATTTATAAAGTGATAAAGAGTAGCTCTGGGGCGAGTCTTTAGATGGAGGGCACCCCCTCTTAAGAGATCACTCATGCTGTTAGCCGTGCCCCATGCCTTCTTCCCGGAAGCTGAGCTATTCACCCCTTGGGAGAAGGGACCTGAGACAAGACATTCAGTTTTATCTACACCCCTGGAACGCTGTTAGCAAGACGAAACTCCATAGGAGGTGTGAACCATTACATCGCAGTCTACCCAGACACAGAAGCCATGACAGACTTCATTCTCGGCTCTATGGGGCCTGGAGTGCCTGGGCACTGAGGTGAGACTGTGGGGCTGCTCCTCAGTGACCAGGTGCCAACCAGGAGACCTGGGCAGTGGAGTTGGCCTGCTGTGTTTTCAGCCTTAAGAAGTTTTTATTTATTCAAGAAAGCTGTCATCTTTTTGTGAGGCTATATGTTATTTTCTCCTTCCCCCATCCCCTGCTGCCGCTACGTCATTGATTATTACCTGTCAGCTCCTCCAGTCTTCTGCCACCATTTTTCTCAAGCCCATCCCCTTCTGTTTCTGATACTTCATCTGGTCCTGCCGTGGCTATCACCTGGGCTCTGCTTCCATTCTGCCCTCCAGTGATACTTCTCGCAGAATAAAGAATGCCAGTGTCATCATGTCACCACCGCCCCTGAGCGAAAGACTTGAGTTCCCCCAGGGCCCTGGGTCTGGCATGACCTGGGCCCTGCCTACTGCTTTCATAACTGTCTTTGAACTTGAATTACTCTGAACAAGTTAAGCTCCCTATGGCTGCTCACAGAGACAGTGAGGTTGGTGGTGGATCTCCTTACTGTGGCGCAGCTGCAGAGGCTCTGTCCCCAGGCACAGTGAGGAGGGGACATGTGGCAGTTCCAGCAGGAAGTGTAGCTCCAGCTCAACACATCTCATCCACATTTCTGCTCCCATATCGTTGACCCCTGAGACACTGGTTAGCTCTACCGAGTATTTACTGGGACACATGCTGTGCTACCCTCTGTGTGGAAGCCTGAGATGCTGTTTTCTCATGGGCTGTAGGGTGCACGCTGCCCCGTTCCAGTCTTGCCTCCTCCTGCACTCTGTCACCCTGGTGAGGTGCGTGCGGTCTGCAGTCGGGGCCGCCTGGCCCAGGCACCTACAGACCTCTGTCTCTGACTCACTGCTCCTACCATGGCTCTCGAGTCCCTAAACCAAATCATGGCTCTATTTTATACCAAAAGAGCACGAGATTAGAAGTCAGAAGACATAGGTTCTAGACCTAGTTCTGAAGTTTTTTATTGACCATGTGACTTTGGGGAACCTCCTTAATGTTTTGAAATTCAATTTCTATATAGATTGGAAATCGTATACAATTATTTATAAAATGGAAATACTTAAAATTTAAAATTATATAGAAAATGGATAATCACACTTTTCCTGCCCATCTCACAGAGCTATTGTGAGAATCAAATGAAATGTACAGATAAACCACTGTGGTGCTAGAAAGGGGTAAAATGATATGTTATGATTATGATATTACTAAAATCATATTAAAATATATTTGATTAAGAAAAATAGCTTCCATCTGTGCTGCGTCATCAGGGCTGGTGTGAAGTTTAACTACTGAAACTTTCAGATCGGGTCGGGGAAATTTCCCTGTCTGATGCCCTGCTGATGGCCTGATTTTATATGCCTGCTAATAAGTTTCATTCTTGACTCTGCAGCTACCTGGGTGACCTTAGCAATTTACCTGACCTCTGGGTTTTAGCTTTTTTCAACTGTAAAATGATAGGACCAAACCACCTCCAAGGACCCCTCTGTTTCTAATAATCTGCGTTTAAGCACTTTCTCTGAGGTGTGGGAGCAAGCTGCTTTCTCAAGTGGAGGCCTACATTCAGTCAACAATTGCTAATAAAGTAAGAATGACCTTTCAAGGAATCAAACCGGTTCATCAGTAACCAGCCATAAATAATATTGTTATAATTCTCAGCGGCTAGATTCAGATAAAATTGCATTCCTGTGGGTGACTCTTTTCAGATGTGCTGACTTTAATAAACTGGATAAACTTCGTGGATTTCTAGTTCTTCTGTTTGAGAATTTCCATGGCACGCAATAGAGAACTGTTGAAAAGAAATGTCACTGTTAGTTATGAGCCTGAAGACTCACTAAGGTGAGATCCGAAAGTTTGTATCCTATGAGGGGCTAAGAAAGCCAACAGTAGCTCAGTTTTGACTTCATTAACACTCTCTTAGGGAGACCATAATATAAAGAGTTGAAATTTGGAGTCGGGTAAGGCTGACCTTGAATCCCGGTTCTGCTGCTGATTGGGTGTCTGACCTTGAATTATTTACGTCGTTCTGGCTGGTACGGTTGTTTCAGCATGTCTAGATAGGTGATCACTATTGTGCCTTCCTCATGGGTTGTGAGGTCTTGGGAGGTGGTAGGGAGAGGCAAAGGTGAGTTCTCAGAAAGTTAGGTTTTGTCATTAATATCAGTCAGAACACTCTTTTGTACCCAGAGGAGGGCCACTTCTGCCCTTATTCGCTGTAGCAGGTAAGTTTGTTATTCATGTGTCTTTTCAGCTGTCAGGAGTCAATGTTGCTGTCTGTTTTGTTGCTTGGTGGTTCAGGGAAATCAGTTTACATGGCATGTGAAAGAGAGAGAGAGGGGGAAACAGACAGAGACTGGTTAGTGATAGTGCCGACGCTCATCTGGAGAGCATTTTGATACCGGGATTTCCCTGCTTCTCTGATGGGCATTCACTCGAGACTTGGAAACTTTCTAAAGCACCCACAATGTTTGGATGGAGAGAAGCCATTGTCCTTTCCCGAGGTGTAAAACAACACACTCCTATGGGGGAATTTGGCCTGATAGGTAACATACTAACTTGGTATCCAGATCATTGCCCAGAAAACAAAGACTGACTTTTCTGTCCTGGGCACCTGCATTCAGGATACACCTAAAATCTGCATGGACCTACTTATCTACTTCCCCCCCCCAAGTCGTGTATATTAAGTGAAATACGGTAAAATTCACCACTTTTAAGGGGCGAATACAGTTCAATAAATGTTGACAGATGCACTCACTGGTGTAACTACCGCCATACTCAAGACAACGTTTTCATCACCCCAGCACGTTTCCTCCCTGGCCTCCAGCCCTAGCACCCACCGCCTGCTGTCTTGATCACTTCCTGTAGGTTTCAAGAGTCCACTTGCCAGAAGTCTTGACATTTTCTAGAAAACATTAATTGTCACGTCCCGTATTTGAAGATTGTCACAAACCCCTGCAGGACTCAACTCTGGCTTCTGTCAGTGAGCCTCGGCCCCTTCACGTGTCCACGTATTCAGCGGAGAGTCCCTGAGCACCTATCTGATGGGAGCTGTGAGCGTGTTCATACTTTGGTTGAGGAGAGATGCTTTTGACCCATTCAGAGTTCCTTACGGGTATATGGAGTTAATGGGTAACACGAGGCTGAAAGTCCAGAAGAGTCCCAACGTCGCTTCCCATTGTAATTCCGGCTGAGCGATGGGGACAGGGAGTGAGAGGCACCCAGGGGAGAGAGGTTGATCCATGCTAGGGGATCAGGAAGGGGCTCCAGAAGCCAGGGGCATCGTGAATGCTGCCTGTTTCTCAACCCCCACCCCCATGCCACTGCCTCATTGAAGCCTTTGATTCCTCAAACTGGAAAAAAACCACTCCACTTCTTCAGCTTGCATCACACGGCCCCCTTCTTTTTCTTTTCTTTCTTTGCAAGTGTCCATGGCCTTAAACTTACTCTCTAGACGGTTAGTCACTGGCCTATGGCCATGAATATGAACTTACACACTGGATTCTCGGCTGCACTGACCTCCGGCTCCTCCCAGCCCTGGGTGGCAAAGTCTGGTGCTGAACAGGTGTTCTATGAATCTTTGTTAGTTGAATGACTGACTTGGGTGTCATGGGGAAAAGCGGTGAGAGGAAGAATTTCCGGTTGGAACAAAGGGATCTAAGTAGGGGGATACTGGAGCTGCTGGCATTGTTGGTAGCCCCAGCTAGCTCTCGCTGTCTTTCTATTAGGAGCGACATGCAAAGGAGAGATGGGTTTTGAAGTATTGGAAGTTTAAATGGCTTTGACTTAAATTTGTCTAAGACCTTCGTTGCCTTAGTATGCAAGGTATCACTGTGCCCTCCCTCCTCAAACTCACAGACCCCATTCGGTTTCTACCTCCATCCAGCCTCTGCTTCTCAGGACCTGGGGTAGGGAAGGACATTGTCGCGTTTTCCTGCCATCTTATTTTACTTGGCGGGAAGAGGCAGAAGAAACTTGAGATGAGGGAGGTCAGTGTCGGTCAGCGTCAGTCTGTGTCCAGTGACCTGCATAATTGATGTCCTCACCCGCAAGTAGGATAGTCCAAAGGGTGAAATAAACGGGCTTGGGAGTCTGCCTGCCATATACAGCCTGCCTGCCTTTTCTTTAATTTTAACCCTGCCAGGAAAACCTAAACAGGATCTGGTTTCTCTTGCATTCCGTATGCTGTGGCTTTTGGACTCTTTTATCACAGCCCCAAATCCCCTTTCTGAGCCTTTTTCGTGCCTTTCCTTTCTTTATTAAGGAACCTATGAATTGCCACTGCCCTCTAGAACCTTCCCGGCATAGTAATCAGATAATGTGCTTGTCACTCCACAAAAAGCAATTAAAACAGGAACATGTTTATAAACAAAAATACTTCAGAAAATAAAATACCTGGAGTGATTAAAGCAGGAGCTTCTCCATGATGCCTGGCGTCTCAAGGAGACTGGAATGGGGTCCCTTCCTGCCTAACCTGAATACTTTGCTGACTGGGGAGAAAGTGACAGGAACACAGAACACCGCACATACTCCAAGCTGTGTGAGTTTGGACAAGTCACTCTCCCTCTCTGTGCCTGAGTTTCTTTATCTAAAACAGGATAACGATGCATTCTCTGTCATTTTTATGGGTTAAAATGTTAAAATAACATATACAGTTATCAGTAAAACGTTGATGATGGTGGCAAAGTGCTTTGAGGACCTTGGGAATTATTTCTTTACCTTTATTTATTGAACCTAATTTTCAGGGACATTTCATCCGACCCACAGCCACATGAGGTCAGTTCTGTTTAAAATTAGGGCAGGACCTTAGGGACCTTCAGATTAAAATTGCAGTGAAATATCATTACTTACCTATGAGAATGGCCAAAATAAATAAACAGTGACAACGCAAAATGCTGCTGAGGCTGTGAAGAAATTCGATTACTCAGACACTGCTGGTGGGAATGTAAAATGGCACGGTCACTCCGGGAAGCAGTTTGGCAATTTCTTGTAAAATTAAACATGAAATCATCATATGACTCAGCAATTGTATTCTTGGGCATTTATCCCAGAGAAATGGCAACTTATGTTCATAAACAACTTGAACACAAACATTCATAGCAGCCTTATTTGTAATAATCAAAGGCTGGTATCAGCCCAGACATCCTTCAGTGGGAGAATAAACACATTGGTATATCCATACTGTGGAATACTACTCAGCAATAGAAAATGAACCAGTGACTGATAAACCCAACAACTTGGATGACTCTGCACTGAATTATGCTGAGTTAAAAAAAAACGCCAACCCCGGCCGGGCGCGGTGGCTCACTCCTGTAATCCCAGCACTTTGGGAGGCTGAGGCAGGCGGATCACGAGGTCAGGAGATTGAGACCAGCCTGGCCAACATGGTGAAACCCCATCTCTACTAAAAATACAAAAATTAGCTGGGTGTGGTGGCGCTCGCCTATAATCCCAGCTACTCTGGAGGCTGAGGCTTGAGAATTGCTTAAACCCAGAAGATGGAGGTTTCAGTGAGCCAAGATTGGGCCACTGCACTCCAGCCTGGCGACAGAACGAGACTCTGTGTGGGGAAAAGAAAAAAAAAAAAAGCCAACCCCTAAAGGTTACTGTGTGAGTCCATTAATGTAACATCCTTGAAATGAACAAGTTGTAGAAATAGGGAACAGATTAATAGTTGCCCAGGGGTTACGGACAAAGATGGATAGGGAGGTACTGAAGGAAGGTGGCTACGGTTACAAAGAGTAACGTGAGAGAGATTGGTAGTGATGGAACCGTGTGGTATTTGACAGTGGTGCTAGGTACCTGAAACTTCATTTGTGATAAAATTGCGCTTAGTCCTAGTGCAGGCACACACTCACACAAAAGAGTACAAGTGAAACTGAGGAAATCGGAATAAGATGGGTGGATTGTTATTGATGTCAGTACCCTGGTTGTGATATTGTATTCTGGCTTTGCAAGATATAACCATTGGAAGAAAATGAGTAAAAGGCACACAGGATCTCTGTATTATTTCTTACAACTGTATGTGAGTTTACAATGATCTCAAAATAAATAATACAATAAAACAAATTGAGGCAGGTTTCAGAGCCAGGGTGGTCAGATTCCATCTTATCAGTGTTCCGGGAGCTGATGCTACTAATGTTTGCTGGAATTGGAGAGCTGACTCTATTCCATTGTGCTGAGATTTCAGCCAGTTGGACATGTTGCCTGCAGGGCAGGAAGAGAGCTGGGAGTGTGAGCAGAGCTCCCCACAGCTAGATGTGACACAGTGGGGTGGATTTTCATGGTCCTTCCTCCTTAGTAAGGTTTGATGATGTCTCTCTGGATCATGGAACCCAGAAAATAAGCACAGCACCTTCTTCTCGAGCAAAAGCAGGGAGCAGAAATCGGTCAGGTTCAAAATCCCGTCGTGTCTACCCCTGGGGCAGGGGCTGGATGCCGCCTCTGGTCCTGAGACCTTGGCTATGACAGGGTTGAGTGTGGAATTCTGCTGAGCTGGATAGGACATGGCCACCTGTGCATGCCATTGGCAGGCATGCTGGAGGCAGACCTGGAGAGCCAGACCTGGGGAGCCAGGTGTTGGCCTGCTCTTCCCTGGAGACATCACCTCAGAGCTACGGAGCTCAGGCTTGTTCTTCAACCCCATGGCAGGGGACAGGTGGTGAGGGGAGCCTGGCCATCTGGCTCTGTTGGGAAAGTCCTTCTTTCTTGAGAAAGTGTGCTAGAATTATTAGGTCAGGAGACTTGGCATGATGACTCTTTTCTTCTCTGAAGTCGTAGGACAGTCCCATCTGGACAGCAACATCGAGGATCAAGAGATTGTCACCAATCCGCCAGACATTTGCCAAGTTGTAGAGGTGACCACTGAGAGCGATGAGCAGCCGGTCAGCATGAGCGAGCTCTACCCTCTGCAGATCTCTCCTGTGTCTTCCTACGCAGGTAAGCGGCAGGAGGAGGCTCCAGGATGCATGGGAACTGGCCGGGCAGTCCTCTGGTCTAGGGTCACCCCTCTCACCACCCTATGGAGCGTCTCTCCTCTGTCCTAGAAGTTGTTCTTCTTGGAATTTTTCATGCTTTAATTTCTTGATCAACGTCTTCTTGGACACTTTCGTTCTCAGTTAGAGGACAGGATCAGGATCACCGCATTTCTTTACCAAGTCACCCATAATGCGTTTTTTTTTTTCTTGAGACAGAGTCTTGCTCTGTTGCCCAGGCTGAAGTGCAGTGGGATGATCTCAGCTCACAGCAACCTCTGTCTCTCGGGTTCAAGTGATTCTCTTGCCTCAGCCTCCTGAGTAGCTGGGATTACAGGTGCGCACTACCATGCCAGCTAAGTTTTGTATTTTTAGTAGAGACTGGGTTTTACCGTGTTGGCCAGGTCTGTCTCGAACTCCTGACCTCTGGTGATCCAACCACCTTGGCCTCACAAAGTGCTGGGATTACAGACATGAACCACGGCGCCCGGCCTCCCATAACATTTTTATGTATGGTTAACAGATAAGATTTCTCTGGGGCAGTGGTTCATCAGAGTCTAATTTATTTGCCCAAGCTGTCGGAAACTTGGCACAGTGTTTTAATGGATTCTCAGTGTGAGCAGGCTGGATAGGACCTTAGAGATGATCTCTTCTCGTTCCTTCATTTCTAGAAGGGAAGGGGCTTGCTGAAGGTTGTGCAGTCAGAAGTGTTTGGGCCAGGACATGACCTCAACCTTCAGACCCCAAGCTCACTGCTGGACCCATTCCATTCCACCGAGCTTACTTGTCCCTTCCACATATTTTCTCTTTCTTTTTCTATCTAGTACAGGTTCTAATTAGGCCAGATGACTGAGCCCATTTCCAATTCCCTAGGGACTTGGCCATATAATGACAGGAGCTGGCCCGGCCAGAGTCACAGGAGGAACAGATCCAGTGGGTTCTTCCGTTCTTACAGAGTAAAAGGACGGCCCCTCTTGTTCACTGGCATTACTCCTTCCTCTTCTCCTCTCTTCCTGATGATCTCCAATAAATTTTGTAAAAATCAGTGGTAATTAAGAAATATAATTTCTGAGTCAGTGTTATTGCTTGCAGATATTAAAAATAAAAAGCAGAGGCCCCAGGATAGGAAACTGTAGTTCAGCTCTAGTAGACAGCTCAGGGATTCTTCCCAGTGCTCTTTACGTGCTGCCAAATGGGGTGTCCTCCGGTAGGTGCCACCCCCAAGACTGGCTCACACCAGCATTGGAATTAGAGTTGACTCAAAGGACCAATTGCTTGTGAATTATCAGCCACGAAATCTAATCTCATTTCCCCGAACGCCAACTTTCTTGTTTTTTTTTTTTTTTTTCACTTTTAAAAATTGTGGTAAAATACATTAACATAAAAATCGCCGTTTTAGCCAACTTTAAGTGCATAGTTGAGGAGCATTAAGTGCATGAATGCTGTGCGGCTGTCACCAGCATCCGTCTTCAGAACGTTTTTCATCTTGCAAAACTGACACTCTGTCCCCATTAAACACTAAGTCTCCCTTCCCCCCTCTACCCCAGCCCTTGGCAGCCTCTTACCTATTTTCTATCTCAATGAATTTGGCTATTCTAGGCCCTTCGTATGAGTGGAATCATAGGGCTTGTTGTTTTGTGACTGGCTTATTTCACTTAGCAGAGGTGCTGGTGTACATTTACACTAGGAATGTAAGTGGAATGTGAGAATAAACCTTGGCTAAGGAAAGGTTATCATCTGTCAAGCAGGATAAGCTTGTCATCAGTGATGTATTCAGCAAATGCATTTTGAACTTTTGTTTTTTGAGACGGAGTCTCACTTTGTCACCCAGTCTGATGTGTAGTGATGTGATCTCCGCTCACTGCAACCTCTACCTCTCTGGCTCAAGCAATTCCCCTGCCTCAGCCTCCCAAGTAGCTGGGATTACAGGCGCATGCCACCATGCATGGCTAATTTTTTTGTATTTTTAGTCGAGACGGGGTTTCACCATGTTGGCCAGACTGGTCTTGAACGACTGACTTCAGGCAATTGCCTGCCTGGGCCTCCCAAAGTGCTGGGATTACAGGTGTGAGCCACCGCGCCCGGCCCACATTTTGAACTCTTATATGTGCCAGTCCCTATTTGGTCCTTGCCAATATGCCATCACAAGAACTACTATTTGTTGCAATTTATTGTGCCCTGGGAACCGTGCTCAGTACTTGGGTACAGTTGAGTATTTGTTGTTGTTGTTGTTTTTAATAGAAATAGGGTTCTGCCATGTTGCCCAGGCTAGTCTAGAACTCCTGAGCTCAAGCAGTCAGCTCACCTTGGCCTCCCAAAGTGCTGGGGTTATAGGCATGAGCTGCCACACCTGGTATGATACAGCTGACTTGTAATGAGAGTAACCCTGTCAGCCTGGGCATCATCATTATCCCCATTTTAAAAGTGACAAATCTGGCCGGGCACAGTGGCTCATGTCTGTAATCCCAGCACTGGAAGGCTGAGGTGTGAGGATCGCTTGAGCCCAGAAATTGGAGACCAGCCTGGGTGACATAGTGACATCCAGCTTCTACAAAAAATAAAAAACGTTAGCTGGGTGTGGTGGCATGTGCCTGTAGTCCCAGCTACTTGGGAGGCTGCGGCAGGAGCATCACTTAAGCCCAGGAGTTCAAGGCTTCCGTGAACCCTGATTGCACTGTTGCACTCTAGCCTGGGTGACAGAGCGAGATCTTGTCATCAAAAAATATACATATATAAATGTGTATGCGTATATATGGATCTAAGGCCGATGTGGGTAAAGTAGTGTGTCTAATGGAGGAACAACTGGGAGCACAGCTAGAACCCATGTGCAGTTGATGCCAAGGCCTGTCCTTATCCCCCACCCTGTGTTCTGCCCTGGACAGCTGCATGGGCTCTGCCATTCAGAACACAGCCACATCCCGTGATCTCATTTGATTTTCACAAGGACCCACCAAAGGAGGCAGAGCAGAATGTTTATGCCTTAATTTTACAGTAGAGCTAACTGAAGCGTGAAACACTCAGCCACTTTGCTTATATTTACATAGTTATGGCTAAAAACTCGTGACTTTCTTCTGTATCCTGCTGCCGCAGGCCTCGTTACACTCCATGTGGTTTTCTTTTTCTCCTTTTTTTAGGGGGTTGGAGCTTTAGAATAGACTCATATGTTTATCTGTTGAGTAAGACTTTTCTGAGGTCTTTCTGGGGATTCTGGAAAGACCTCTTCTTGCTGTGCTGCCAGCAGTGGCATTTGCTCAAGCAAAAGAATCCGGAGAATAGCAGATCCATGCGGAGAGAAATGAAAATTTCATTACTCTCTTCAGGACATTTGCATGGATTTGAAAAGCTTTCAGTGCCAGGATGGTAGTCAACAGGAGATTTTGCTGGAGCCTGGCTTTTCAGCCTGGCCTTTGGTTCTTTCCATTGTTTTCATTGTCTGGTTCTCCAGAACCTTGGGGAGGGAGGTTGACCGGATGGAGCCAAAATATTCCATCGCTGCTGCTTTTCTAGAGCTCACAGTGATGTAAGAAATTTCCCTGTTACTGACTGTGGCTAATTTTAGTTCCTCAGTCAGAAATTGTATAACATTCTGCCAGGAAAGGCAGCTTTCTGATTGTATTCACCTTTCTTGCTTTATGTTCTCCAATAGTCTGCTGTTTGCCTGTTTTTCATGGCAGAGTTCGTTTGTTTGGGCTTTTGATCTAAATTTCAACCTCCTCTGACCACCTTTATTCATCTGTTTGGGAAACTGGTATTTGGTGGCTGCTGTTTGCTAGCTTTTCCTCCTACTGATCATTGAACTATAATCCCAGTAGTATTACAAAGACACGTGGAGTTTTGCAAGTCTGTCTTCTCCTCTATGGTCTAAGGATTATGGTGAGAAAGAGAAGAGACAGTACATGCATTGGCTGTTTTAAGACAACATAAAATTCTAGTGTGATTCGTAAAACTTTCATACTAGGGAGGGACTTTTCAAAGTGCCACTTTGGGAAGCTCTGGCAGAAAGCCATGTCATGTTTAAAGGTCCATTCTAAAGTGGCCCCTTGCCTGATCTGTGGCACCAGGATTTTATTAGGCAGTTGATGGTTTAGTAAAATAAAGCCATGGTAGAATTATGGGGGAGGATGGGTAAGAGGAGCTGGAGAGTAGACTTGAGAAGAAAGCATCATCTGAAGGACTCACTGGCTATAATGAGAGAGTAGAGACTGCCAGCTGACCGGTAGCCATCAGTAAAGACTTTGAGTCCTTCAGGAAACCATACCAGGCTTGCATTTTGTTGGATGGAGCAAAGACACAATAGCTTTGAGATTAAGAGGACTCCGATTTGAAAATAATTTACGCCTGGTGAAAGTAATTGAGAATAGGATCAATAGAAAGAAATCCTTGTCAGTCTTCTTTAATCAAACTTGTTGAACAAGAGCCTTCCATAAAGTGTAGCAGGATGTCAGAGTGCAAAAAGGCTTTCAAGTAAAATGAATCATCTCCCTTCCTGCAGTGTTCCTGAGATGGTTAGACAATATGCCTCAGAGAGGCATTCAAATCTCGACTGGAATAGTGAACTAACAACCAGCGTCACCCTAGAACTGGAAGAGCCTTTGAGATCATCTGATCCAAGTCCTCCCCTTCCGTCCCACCCCGGATGCTTTCAGGCAAACTGAAACCAGAAAGGTTAAGTGAATTACTCATGTGCCTGTAGGTACTGTGCAAACACCTTCAGCTTATTCAGCTTGTTGGGAGTTGCAAATGCGGCAACTCCGGCCTTCTTTATTCCATCATTTTCGAAATAAGTAAAAAACAAAAACAAATCCAAACTAATCAAAAGGGAAAGTGAAATAACTTATGTTGATAGTTTGGCAGTAACACTGGCCTGGAGGCGGGGCTGCTGTCAGCTTCCTCATGTAACGAGTCAGCGTGGAAGTGGCAATGGTGGAGTGAAACCAGGGAATCAGAGGAAATGGGGCACGGTGCACCCAACAAAACACTTTGAGCCACCGATTCCGGAGTCGCAGAGAGAAGTGTTGCCCTCGGGGAGGTTCAGGGTTCTCTGCTCCTAAGCTAAGGTACTCAGGGCCCCTTTTGAAAACCATCAATTTCCTAATACGGCACGTCTTCCTAACTACTTCAGGAGCTGTGGAACTTTATCTAGACATGCTGCTCTTCAACTCGCATTTGTGTCAGCTGAAAACATAAGTTCAGAGCATGTGCATCTTTTGTTATCTGCAGCTATTTCCCTGAAGCTGAACACTGGGTACCGAAAGGAAGTTAGCATTCTGGTCCTGTGCAAGGTCTTACCCGGGAGCCTTCCCCAGGATCTGACCTCCAGCCCCTCCTGCACCTGAGACTTGGGCTGTGCTAGAATCGCAGCCCCCAAAGCATGCTTGGTGGCGGTTGGTTGTTTGTATTTAGAGGGGAAAGGAAAAGAAGACAATGATATTTATGTAAGGTGATGAGGAGAGAAGGGCACCTGAACATGTGTGAAAGGAAGAGAAACCTTGGCTTTGGAGCACAAAGCGTAAAATGGAAAGCGGATCCTGAAATTTCGTCAGAGGCCGGAACAGTAGAGAGGCAGCGCTGCTGTGCGCAGTACACAGACTCTGGAATCAGAAGCACGGTTTCGTTTTCTCTCCTCTGTGCTGGCTCACTTGGCAACTTTGGCAAGTTTCTCAACATCTCTGTTCCTCTTTTTTTCTTCTTGGGCGTGGCGGCCCCGATTCCTGCCTCCTTGGGATACTGAGCTAGCACGACGGTTTTGTGAGGAGGGAAATTTTCTTTTTCTGTTGTTTTTTGTGCATTTCTGAGTGGAAACAGTTCTTGTGCCCAGCAATGTTACGCACCTTTCCTTTAGATCACAGCTCGTCTTCATAGCTGGGATCACCGTCAGCTGAGGCTGAGGGCTTCTCTGGACATCTGAGGCTGTCAGCGCAGGATGTTTTGGGGAAACATGTCCAGTCCGAGGAGTGGAGAGATCTGTCTTCTGCCTGCTTGTGGCCAGCCCTCCGCGAACACCCAGGCCTGTGTGAAGTCACTGGAGGACAGTGGCTGAGAAGCAGGCACAGAGACTCCAGGCTGGGACCAGTGCAGTCAACATTCTTTGTTTAAGGAATGCACCTGTGGCACAGTTTTCCCCCTTGTTCTTTAGCTTTTAATTAAGAGAGCCTGGTTTGGGGCTGATGCTCTCAGTGGAAGAAAGGGCTCTGTCTGGGCTGGACCCATCTCATCCTGGCTCTGCCACTAGGAAGATATGAGACAGAGGCCAGCCCCTCACCCAAGGACAGGGTGGAAGTCTGGAAGGCACTAGAGCATAAGAGCTCTTCTGCATAACGGGGGATGAGAGCAGCTACTTCCCGGCTCAGGATCCCTGGGAGACCTGCATGCAAAGCCTCTGGCATGGCACTGATCCATAGGGCTCCCTAAATGTTCACTACCTTTAGAACACGAGCTTCGCTTTTGGATTTTCCTGTGTTGTAAAATATACATCACCTAAAATTTACCATACTTTTGGGTATGGGTTATAAAATTCAGCATTGGTACTAAATGAGAGGAAAGGCAGTTAAATGTTTCCATCAGGAAGAGAAGCTATTGCAGTTACTCTTTAGGCCTTGTCTGTAAAATGAAGGGCTCAAGCTAAGTGATCTCTAAATGCCTAAATATTGCACAAGCTCTGTCCTCTGTGATTTCATTTCTCAGTGGTTATGGACACTGAAAATGTTGGACACCATTGATATTTTATTTTACAAAATCAAAATGGTTTTACTTTTAAAAGCCTTTTTTAAAGCATAGGTCATGTGTAATCACTAGACTTTGATTCCATTAATTCAGCCTGTTGTGCACACCCAGTGTTAAGCAGTGCCGATATACGGAGCGTGTGCTGTGTGCCAGGCCCTTGCTAGGCCTTTTCCATTTACCCTCTCACTCCCTCTTCATGTAATCCTCTTAGCAGGTGGCCATGCCCTCATTTTACAGGGGAGAAAACTGTAGCTCAGTAAAGTTGAGAAACTTGCCCAGTGTCTCACAGCGGGCAGGCCAAATGGGGATGGTAACTGATAGGCTGCCATGACTCTGCAGCCACAAACTTAGAGGCTTGAAACAACACACAGTTGGATCTGACAGTTTCTGTGAATCAAGAATCCAGGCATGGCTTAGCTGGGTCCTCTGCTGCAGAGGCTTGCAAACCTGCCATGGAGGTGTTGGCTAGGGCTGCTGTCTCATCTGAGGCTCAACTGGGGAAGGGTTCATTTCCAAGCTCACATGGTTTGGACAGAATTTCATTTCTTGCAGGTTGTTGGACCAAGGCCCTCAGTGTCTTGCTGGCTGTTGGCTGGAAGCAGTCCTTAGTTCTTTGCCATAGGAGCCTTCCCAACACGGCTGCTTGCTTCAGCAAGGCTCGTGAGGGAGAGCGTTTCCTCTCCCAACAGGTTTCTGTGTCATGTAACGTGATTATGGACACAGGATCACATCCATCCCATCTTGGCTGTACCTTATTAGAAGCAGACATACATTCCACCCGCACTCAAGGGAGGCAGTCCCAAAGAAAGTGAACCCCAGGAGGTGAGGATCGTGGGGAGCACCCCAGATCTGTCCACCTGCAGTAACCCATATGGCAGATGCAACTCTAGAAATCCAGGATCTAAGTCCTAAAGGGGTGAGAGGTAAAGAAAGGATCTGAGCAGGAGGGGGATGACGTAGGAGAACCTCTCAGAAACAGTCAACTCTGCATTGGGACTTAAATGAATCTGTTGGCCTGGGTTGAAGAGAGGACCTGTGTGGGTATCGTGGACAGAGCAGTGAGGAGGGCACCAGGGGTCAGCACCCCCTTATGGGAGGTATGCCCATTGTAGACACAGCCCAGCCCTGGCCAAGGGAGGCTCCTCGTAGCCGTCAAGCCCGCTTCTCTGAAGATAACAGAGTTGCTATTCACTCTAGCTTCTCCCATGTTTGACTTTACAAAGGGAGAGAGGTGATGCCTTTAGTTACTCAGTCCCCTTTTTATAAACACTGCCCGAGCCTGGGGGCAGCCTGAGGGACAGGAATGATGGCCCTGTGTTTTTCTCTCTGCAAACAGAAAGTGAAACGACTGACAGTGTGCCCAGCGATGAAGAGAGTGCTGAGGTAAGCTGCCACCCCGCCTGCCCGCCTGCGACGCTACCGAGGAAAAGCCTCTGAACCAGTTCTGGGCTTTCCTTGCCGCTGGTTACGCACCTTTCCTTAGATCACAAGCTTCACTTCGGGAATTTTCTTGTGTGATGGAATATACATCACCTAAAATTTACCATACTTTTAGGTTTGGGGTTATAAAATTCAGTGTTGGAACTGAATGGGAGGAAAGGGAGTTAAATGTTACCATCAGGTAGAGAAGCTGTGATGGCAGGAAAAGGGACTTGAAGTGGAGGCCAGGAAATGCTGATGCTCTTACCACTTAAACGTCCGATTTCACCGGCAAAAATAGAACAGGCTTCCCAGCCGAAAGCAGTGACCGGAAGTACACAGCGGAAAATGCTAAGCAAAAGCCTCTTCCACGTGTGCGTGGGTTCCCTCCCTCTGTGACCCATGCCCAGAGCTGCTTGTGCCCCATCTTGATTCCGAGTGGGCCCCTCCCCATCTTTCTGCCATAGATGGGGTGTGCACAGTGGCAGGAAGTAGCTGGAATGGAGATGGAAAGCATTCCTGCCCGACACCTGCTGGGGGTCTGTGCTTGGGTGAATGAGAGAGAGGGAGGGAGAGGGAGAGAGGGAAGCTCATGGTTTTTGAATTAGTGGTTTCCCACGTACTAAACACTTTCAGATAAAGTGCAGGCATTCTGAGAAGACAGATGTCATGCTCACATGCACCCTGGCCTGATTTCTTCAAGGTCGCAGCTCTAGCCCCTTCCCTGAATGAAGCCGGCCTTGAGGCTGCCCATCCTGTGCCCTGTGGAGCTCTAAGCCACCCCCATTTGAAAGTGATCAAGGGGCATTCATTGCCTGTCACTAAGTTCCTCACTGCCTTTTCTCTGAAGATGCAGGTTGGGTCTGGTTGATTGGGCCAGCACTGAGGGACTCAGTCACTGTGTCCCCCTGACCATGGTGGCCTGAAACCTGTCGAATGATTGGGCTGAACAGTCAGAAAGTAGGGGAACCAGAACCCAAGCTGCTGCCTTCTTTTCCTGCCTTTATAGAGTAGTCTGGATACTGTTTCTGGGAGGTAGCAAAGGGGAATTGATTTTTAAAACAAAAGGGAAGAAAAACCATTACTTGGAGTATGACTAGCTGGGTGTCGTAGAGTTCAGCTGAGGGATGTAGAGGTGCTAAGCCTTTGTTCATTCTGCAGTTCTCAAAAAATTCAATTAAAGCATCAACACATGGAAACAGTGGTACATTTTTAATTTTTCAATTTTATTTGTGAGTTGTTGTTTTGAGACAAGGGCTCATTCTGTTGCCCAGATTGGAGTGCCGTGGTGCGATCATTCTGTTGCCCGGGCTGGAGTGCAGTGGTGCGATCACAGCTCACTGAAGCCTTGGCATCCTGGGCTCAAGTGTTCCTCCCGCCTCAGCCTCCCGAGTAGCTGGGGCTATAGGTATGCGCCTCCATGCCTAGCTAATTCTTATTTTTTGTAGCGTTGAGGACTCACTACATTGCCCAGGCTGGTCTCAAACTCCTGAGCTTAAGTGGTCCTCCAGCCTCAGCCTCCCAAAGTGCTGGGATTACAGGCATGAGCCACACCACACCTGGCCAGTGATGCATTTTTAAAAAAGCCATCCAATAGAAGGAGAAGGAAATACATATCTTAACTACTTTCTTTAAAGGGGCGGCCACACTGGCGGAAGAGGAATATTGAAGGCAAACAGTACCTCAGCAACATGGGGATTCGAGGCCCCTACCAGCTGCCCGGGATGGCGAGCTTCGTCACTTCCAGCAAACCGGACCTCCAGGTCACCATCAAAGATGAGAGCCGTCCGGTGCCTTACAACAGCTCCTGGCCCCCTTTTCAAGACCTCCCCCTTTCTTCCTCCGTGACTCAAGCATCCAGCAGCAGTCGGCCAGACCGGGAGACCCGGGCCAGCGTCATCAAGAAAACATCGGATATCACCCAGGCCCGCGTCAAGAGCTGTTAAGCCTCTGACTCTCCCCGGTGGTTGTTGGGGTTTCTTGGCTCTGTTTGTCGTTTGTTTGTATTTTATTTTTTTCTCTCTGACACCTATTTTAGACAAATCTAAGGGAAAAAGCCTTGGCAATAGAACATTGATTGCTGTGTCCGACTCCAGTACTGGAGCTGCTTTTTAACTCAGGACTCCAGCCCATTGGTAGACATGTGTTTCTAGAGCCTGCTGGATCTCCCAGGGCTATCGCTCAAGTTCAAGGACCAAGAAGGGCAGTGGAGGTGCTGCATTGCCTGCGGTCAAGGCCAGCAAGGTGGAGTGGATGCCTCAGAACGGACGAGATAATGTGAACTAGCTGGAATTTTTTATTCTTGTGAATATGTACATAGGGCAGCACTAGCGACATTGCAGTCTGCTTCTGCACCTTATCTTAAAGCACTTACAGATAGACCTTCTTGTGATCTTGCTCTATTTCACAGCACATTCTCTGCCCATTGCCCAGCCTCTCCTCCCATCCCATCCCATCCCATCCCATCCCTTCCCTTCCCTTCCCTTCCCTTCCCATCTCGCTCTTTTCCTACTTTTCCTTCCCTCAAAGCTTCCATTCCACATCCGGAGGAGAAGAAGGAAATGAACTTCTCTACAGATGTCCCATTTTAAGACTGCTTTAAAAAAAATCCTTCTAATCTGCTATGCTTGAATGCCACGCGGTACAAAGGAAAAAACTATCATGGAAATATTATGCAAATTCCCAGATTTGAAGACGAAAATACTCTAATTCTAACCAGAGCAAGCTTTTTTATTTTTTATACAGGGGAATATTTTATTCAAGGTAAAATTCTAAATAAAATATAATTGTTTTTTATCTTTTCTACAGCAAATTTATAATTTTAAGATTCCTTTTCTTGTTTATCAGCAGTTGTTATTACATCCTTGTGGCACATTTTTTTTTTTTAATTTTGTAAAGGTGAAAAAAGCTTTTATGAGCTCATGTAGCAATCAGATTATCCTGTGGATTGATAATAAATGAATATGATATATAGTTAAATTTTTAATGGGCATCACTCCTGGCTTTGTCTGTGTCTGCTTTAAAAGAGCACAATCACGTAATAGGACTGACAAAGTATTGTTGCTTCTTGGGGGCCAAAACGTTTTCCCTTGTTGACCATGAGAAACCCTGGAGGTTCCTACTGTGAGGCTGCAGATGACGGCTTCTCTTGAGCACTCGCCTGAGCAGGGCCTGTGCTGAGTGTTTTGCATGAGTTCCCTTCTTCATTCATCACTGTTGTGCTGTAGAATGGGCATTCATCTCCATTCCACGTGGAGGAAATGAAGACAACCTGAAGAGGCCTTTACTCAGCTCAGAGAGGCACCAAGAAGCAAGGGGACAGGTTGAGCCCAAGTCTCTGTGCTGTGAAGGGGTCTGTTTCTCTTGTAAGCATATACAAACATCGTCATTCCTTTGTTTTGGGAGCATTCCCTGAGAAGGAGGGAGTATTTTAGCCACTGCACTGTTTTCCTTCTCTACTATGAGTAAGGTTCACCCTTCTCTGCGTCTTTCCTGCATTCATTCTTAGGCTTACACGTACGACTAACGTTTTGTGTTTATGTCACGTAGAGGGGTGCATGGATAAGACATTTTCCATAACAGGAAATATGTGTTGGGTTCCGATTCCATGTCCGTCACTCTTCTTTCCAGGACCCGAGGCCTTACACATAGGCCCTGCCCTCAAAACTTGGGGTCTGTGTTGTGGAATAAAAGGGGTGATTCCAAGAACACCAGTCTTTATCATCTGCTTGGTGTCTGAAGGTATAGACCTGACCCTGAGAAAGCCACAGCACTAACCTCCCCTGTATCCCCGATACCTTATTCTGTAAAATCGGAATATGAAAACTTAGCTGCCCGCCTACCTACTACCTCTGGGGGGTTGTGGAAGAGATTGCTAAGTTAATATTTGAAGAGGTTCCTTGAATGAAAGGACAAAGGGCTATTTTTATGCCTATCTGCATGTGTGGCTGCAGATAAAATTAACGGTCATAAAGTTATCCAGCCCTGAATGGAAATCAACTGAAGCATTTTCCTGGCTGATGTGCTATCGTTCAAATGCAGCACGTGGAGGCGGGGCTGATTCTGGGAGGAGACCTTCCTTGGCTGGCTGGCTCAGTTTCTTCATGGAAATGGAGTTATCGGGAGGAATGGGGTGCTCCCTGGCTCCCTGGCACCCTGCTTTTCAGTTAAGACCTGCTCTTCCCCTAGGTCCTAAATGGAGGAGTTCAGTTCTTTGAGACTTATATCTAAAACCTTTTACTGAGTCGTCTGTTTTTAAATAAATTAAAGCAATGACCAAAGGTCGCCCTGAGTCCATGGCCTGGTTATCAAAAGGTTTAAGGTAGCTCAGGCCTCCTCCCTCTTCCTTCCTCCCAGCACAGACTCAGGGCTTCTTCCTGCATCTCAGGTCCCAAATGCCATTCCCGCTGCCCTCCCCGGCTTCTGTAGTATAACCAGACTTCCTGAACCCCATCAAGTGGAAGGAAATTCAGGATTTTGAAATGTACCATTTAAGTACCAGAGATGATATTCCATTGCTAATAAGGCCATGAAAAACAGAATCATGTTTAAAATACTTCTGAGAAAGCCTGTATTGTTTCTAAGCAATACTTGCCAGCAATGTAGGAAAACAAGCTAGTCTCAGGATGCCTGTGCTTGACATGAGGAAGAAAAACAAAGGCGATGGGGCAGCTCGTGGACTCAAGTCTCTGACCTTGTCATCACTTAGAGGAAGCACCAGGGACACATGCTTTTGGTTGGTGTTTGTGTGAGCTGATACGCTTTTATGATGGGCTTGGGTGTGTGTGTGTGCACGTGTGCGCTTAATAGCAAGTTCAAGTTCAGTGTAACTGCCTTTGAAATAATAGTTTCCATTCTCTGCAGCCAGTACCTGGGTCATGCCCTTGATAACAGGCTCACTGCACAGCTGTGAACTGTGAATTCAGGGACAGGTGCTTCTGCCCGGCCTTGAGGTTGCAAGCACCCAGCACATCCACACACCTTGACGAAAGGGGCTTCTGGAATGCTGTTTGCATACCTAAATAAATCCACCCTCAACCGTACTATTTTGTCCGTGTTTTGATGAACCACTGCCAAAGGTGGTATTTAGTCTATTTAAAAGGATTTGTAAAAAAGAAGAAATATACATGACTATGGAATACAAATTCCTTGGACAAGAAAACCCTAAAACAATATCCTTTCCCCACCCAAATGCAAAGTGTACCATACTATCATGTAACCACGACTGAGACAGAGATTTTAGAAGTGAAGAAAATGGGTGATTTAGTTTCAGGAGTCTGAGTTTTCAAACTTGTGCTTTTGGAAGTATTTTGCACGTGAATGAAAAGGCGGTGAGCCACTAATGGCCTCCTGCTCCTAATGCAGAGAGATGGAACATGAGACTTTCCTTCTCTTTGAGGCCACTCTGTAACCTTGAATTCATTCGTTTTTTAAAAGTCCCCTGCTATTGTAGCTTTGGACAAATAAGGCCAGATCAAAGGTGAAAAAAAAGAACCCCACTATTCTGCCAGCTTTCTCTTGATAAAAGACAAAAGCTAGGGAAAGGTTTACACACAGGTAGCCAAGATGAGCTCCTGGCAATCAGGTCAAACAGCTAATGTCTGAGTGCCAGCGTCAGTTTGGAGGCAGAAACTGGTTTTTATGTGGTGCTGTTCAGCCACCTACTTCATCCTGGAGCATGCCTGGGGCCAGAGTGATCAGAGCCTATAGGACGTGACCCTGACTTCCCTCTGTCCCCAGGCTGCAGTGGACCCCTCCCAAGGGGATTCCAGTTAGGTGTTTCTGCTTCCCAGGACACTGTCAGCTTCTTGAGGCTGTTTCTCAATCTCATTTGCACCTCAACATGTGAATCAAGGTTGGGTTCTACTAGGCTATCATCCCGGGATCTCCTCCTCCCCCGAACCCCACCATCCCAGGGTCATAAGAACAGGGCTGGGACCCTTGGCTTTGCCCCCTTAGGAATGTGTCCAACGATAGGCCTGGAGAGGAGAGCCTGGCTGCGCGAAGCTTCAGGTCAGGAGATGCAGGAAGTTGATAGGGGTCGGGGAAGATGCTTTTTCCTGAGGCTGCCTGGCCTCTGGTCCCCACTGGCCCCACGGGACACTGGTGCCATCCTCATTCTCTGTCTGGGCTTGGGCATCACTGGTCCTGCTGTGCAGACAAATGGGGGTTTTGTAAAGGTTTTCTTCTGTGACCACACGAACAACAGGTGCAGAGGCCCTGTGTCTCTGCTTCCGAAAATAGTGCCTGAAGGAAGGAAGTGGTCAGGACTAATAGCTGGTTTTAGCAAAAATGTTAAGTCTGTCCAAGAACCTGAGTTGTGCTGTGGAAGGACCACGATGTAGGACATTTCAGAGTTCATGTAGTCTGAAAAGAGTGTATTCTGGAGTCTGACCAAGTTTCTTCAGAAGAAATGCAGTGTGTGTGCTTCTGTTCCTGTAAGCACCCTGCCCTTTGGCGGTTTGGTCAGTTTCCCCACATCTGCTTTATAAACACGTTCAGAGATTGCTGGTGTCGTGGTATGTCGTGTGCTGGGATTGTGCAACTGCTGCCCAGTTTAACCCCTTAATGCGTGGCTGGAGGAACACCAATATCACAGGCAACAGCCTGTGTCACGAAAACAGTTAATTTTAAAGACACAACTGTTTTTTGCAGGTGCAAAAAAGTTCCAGGGCGATAGCATCTTTAAGTTTCACTTTTGGTTGAGAAGCACATTCTAAAACCAAAACACCCAAACATCTCTTCAGGTGAATTATCAGGGAGAAGATATCCAAAATGTTCTAGCAGCTTGGATCATGTATCTGACAATACTCTTATTCTCCAGATTTTCTCCAGTGTGCCAGTTCAAAGGCATTGACGTTTCGAATCCACACATTGTACCGGAACTCACTGCCTGAAGTTTCAGGATAATGTTGGCTGCAAGATGGGAGTAAGTTCCTTAATGGCAGGAAGGTGATGACTAAGCCTTTATTCATCCCCAGAATTAACTTTGATCTATATTCTCCGCAGAGTTCACCCTGCCCTCTCCCAAAGAGACTCCGTAGTGCTGTGAATCTAGAGCACATTTTTATGCTGCAGTATCTTTTCTCTGGGAAGCTCATGTTTTTAATGTAACTGAGCTGCAGAAAAGACGTCACAGGCTCAGCTCTAAAATATTCAGGGTACAAGCAACAGAAATTTTAGTAAAAAACGTAAAATACAGCCCAAAGCCATTCCTTGGATTTTACCTGGTGGTTCCAGGGATCCTGTGCATCCCTGGGAAGGAGACCACAGGCAGATTTGTGTTTTCAAACTTTTATTTGCAAAACTGATATAAAGTAATGCAATTAGAGTGCCTTTCTCAGCAACGAAGATTTTTAATTAAGGTAACCAGTCAACTTTGTTTGCCCAGAACTGAGGGGATTCTCGGGAAGTGGGACTTTTAGTGCTAAAACCAGGAAAGTCTCAGGCAAATGGGGAGGAGATGTCATCTAAATGTAATGCTGAGTTACACAGCACAAATGACATTTTGTGTTTTTGGAGGATTTTTAAAACCCAGGTAAATGTTTCATGAGGAGGTATTATTGAGGATAACACCTTATTGATGAGCCTATTAATGCATTAATTTAATGTGTTTTGTTAAGAAAAGTAGATTTTGTTCATTCAACCCTATGTACTGAATTCCCGCTACTTTCTAGTACTGTTCTAAATGTCAGAGTTGTTACAGAAGTGAAGAAAACAAAGTCTTGTTCTAATGGAGCTTACATTCTAGTAAGGTGGACAATCAACAAATAATAAAAATAATCTTTGGGTGACAATCAATGCTGTGAAGAAAAACAAAGCAGGATGTGGAGTGATGAAGATATTCAAATCTTTCATTTTAGAGCTTAAAGGATTGATTACAGGGTTGGTGGTTGCGAAAACCAGCAGTTAGAGAGGGAAAGAAGGAAAATAGCATATATCAGTGGGGCTCAGTTTCAGGAAACAAAAACCACGCCAGCTATTTTAAGCAGAAAGCCATTGTCTAGAGAGAAGCAGGTGTTTAAAACGTTGCTGGGAAGGCTGGAGGAGCCGGCTGGCGGGTACTTCCACATCTGCCGCCACTGTAAAGGTAGGAAATCAGGAGTCTGTTGCTGGAAATAGTGACAAGACATGTTGCTGTAGCTGAAATCTGTTCATTAGAAAGTTCTGTCACCAGCACTTTAACTGTCCTTGGACACCCATGAAATCAGTGGCTGAGTTTTGAGACTGGCTTCAGAAAGCCCCAATGTTGCCACAAGCATGCTTTGCCAGTGGTTACAGCCAATCAGTGGGAAATGGCTTCTGCCTTCGTTCTGACTTCCAAATCTTTGCCCAGCGTGTATAATTGGTTGAACCTAATTCACAGTTAGAACCCCAGCTGCAAATAAGACTGGAAAAATGGCTCTCAGAGTTCCTGCCTCTGCAGTAGAGGAAGGCACTCCAGAAGGAGGTGAGGATGGGTGCTGAGTGCCTCTTCAGAACGTCTGTCACACCTCAGGAAACCTGCCAAGAATACCAGAGGGAGTGAAAAATCCAAGGTAAGAATATCCAGAGGATGAAATCTGCATCCCATGCGTTCCAGTGTAGATGGGAAAGGAACCTATGTCGTGGGAAGATAATAAGTTTTTGAAATGAGATAAACCTGGGTTCAGTGTGCCCTTGTTTGCTGATGACTTTGGGCAGATCTCTTTGTATCTATGAGAAAAAGTTTCTTCACATATAAAATGGGGGTATTAACACCTTACTTGCAAGGTGAGCACTAGATAATGCTATTAAAGCATGAAGTATATTGTAGGCATTCAGTCGTGTCAGCCATACCATCTGCATATAAAATAGCTAAGATCCATACTTTGGAGCACTGATTCCAAACGACCCATCCTCTCCTAGACTTACATTAATTCAAGATTTGACCACTGAGGATCTCAGAGCTCAGACATATGACCCCAATTTCTATATAGCTAAAATTAGTCTTTTCTTCTCTGACCTATCCTTTTCTGAGCAAGCCTAATTCTGTTGTCGTGTGGCTTAGAAGGAGCTGAGAACTTATTCCTTTCTGGTAGAAGCTGAAGGGGTTATGAACCTGCTGGCAGTTAATTTAATTTAATTTTCGTTTTTCGAGACAGGGTCTTGTTCTGTCACCCAGGCTGGGGTGCAGGCTCACTGCCCCCTCTGCCTCCTGGGCTCAAGCCATCTTCCCACCTCAGCCTCCTGAGTCGTAGCTGGAATACAGGTGCATGCCACCCTGCCCAGCTTATTTTTTTGGTGTTTTCTGTAGAGACAAGAGTTTCACCATGTGACCCAGACTTATCTCAAACTTCTGAGCTCAAGTGATCCACCTGCCTCAGCCTCACAAAGTGCTGGGATTGTAGGTGTAAGCCACCATGCCTGGCCAATTTTATTTTGTAAACAGTATCGATTCATAAAAACTTTATAAACGTTATAAAGCCATGATGTGGAATTACATGATGATGATTGAAGTGATTCTAATTCGCTTCATTCTGGTCATTGATACAGTTTCCCTTGCGGACCACTTTGCATTACAATTCCCAGTAGATCCTGGGATTCATGACATTTTTGACCCAGCGATTTTGAAACTGGGAATATTTCAACATATTCATAAAACAGAGCCACAAACAATATACTTTTGTGCCTTCTTGCTATGTTTCTACCCTATGCTGCAATCTTACCCAAGCTCAGAACGAGATGAGGGAGCTTGCATGGCAGGTGCTTTGTCAGAGCCTAACCGATGCCAGGCGTGAGGGCAGGGCCATGCCTTCTGTGTTATCTGTTTGCATAAATAGATTAGCATAGGGGCTGAGGAGGCTCCTGGGAAAATAACTAGAAAAGCATGCAGGGAATGGATCCCAGGAAAAGAATCTAGCCAGAGTGACAAGCTGGAGCCAGTTAGACTCTGAAGATGGTAGGAGCTGTTCTCGGTACATTGTCTTGACTGTTCCCTGAACCCGTGAAGACACCTGCCTGTTTCAAGGGGTGTGTATACCTTGAAGAGAGAATGTCTGGGAGTGTAAAACTGGCACTTCCGGTCCCAGTCACTCCTTGTATTAGCCCATTTTCATACTGCTATAAAGAAATACACAAGACTGGGTAATTTATAGAGGAAAGAGGCTGACACAGTTCCACATGGTTGGGGAAGCCTCAGGAAACTTGCAATCATGGCAGACGAGGAAGCAGGCATGTCTTACATGGCGGCAGACGAGAGAAGCCTGTGAAGACAGAACCGTCAAACACTTAGAAAACCATCAGCTCTTGTGAGAACTCACTATCTTGAGAACAGCATGGAGAAACCACCCCCACGATCTAATCACCTCCCACCAGGTCCCTTCCTCAACAGTGGGGATTATGGGGATTACAGTTTGAGATGAGATTTTGATGGAGACACAGAGCCAAACCATATCACCTCTGTTAAGCAGAGTTTTCCCTAGCTATTTCTTAGTGGCCTGAGCCTGGGTGGCAGATCAAGCAGAAGATGAGAACTTCCCCAGTAATGACAGAGGCAAGTGGCCCAGTAAAAGTTTTCAGACTTTCTGGTGTAGGACTACATCAGTAGATGCTATGGTCTGAATGTTTATGTCCCCTCAAAATCCATATGTTGAAACCCAATCTGAAATGCAATAGTATTAAGAGATGGGGCCTTTGGGAGATGATTAGGTCATGAAGACTGCACCCTTATGAATGGGTTAATGTCCTTATGAAAAGGGCCTGAGGAAGCTTGTTTGCCCCTTCCACCATGTGAGGATACAGAGGAGGTGCCATTTATGAGGAACAGTTCCTCCCTAGACACTGAATCTGCTGATGCCTTGATCTTGGACCTCCCAGCCACCAGAACTGTGAGAAATAAATTTCTATTGTTTATAAATTACCGAGTCTGAGGTATTTTGTTATAGCAGCCCAAACTGACTAAGACAGTAGGGAAAGCAGAAGTCTTAGCTAAGGAATGAAAATTTGCCTAAAAACAGCAAGGCAGTACGTAGGCCACTGGCCAGGGCAGTGGCAGCCCCAGGGCTAGGGATGGCAGAAGTGCACCCAGTGGATTGACACATAAAGGCAGACAACCTCAGATACTAAAGGTGGAAGGAAGCTCGGATACTAAAGGTGGAAGGGACCTCAAAAATGGTAGTGGAGGCTGGGTGGCTCACACCTGTTATCCCAGTACATTGGGAGGCCGAGGTGCACAGATCACCTGATGTCAGGAGTTCGAGACCAGCCTGGCCAACATGATGAAACCCTGTCTCTACTAAAAATACAAAAATTAGTCGGGCGTGGTGGTGTGCACCTGTAATCCCAGCTACTCGGGAGGCTGAGGCAGGAGAACCGCTTGAACCTAGCAGGCAGATGTTGCATTGAGCTTATACCATCGCACTCCAGCCTGGAAAATAGAGTGAGACTTTGTCTCAAAAAAAAAAAAGGTAGTCGTGGGGGTGCTGCTGTTGAATTCTTGAGGTTTCATTGCCTGGCCTTTCAAGGTTAAGACTTGAACGTTTAGGACAGCTCATATAGTAGTAATATGACATCATGTGTACCTACACGTTGGGAAGCCCTGGGACATTCAAATTACAATTGGATAATAAAAACTGAGTGTTTTCCTTGGGACGTGACCCACTATGATAGAAAACTGTGTCTCCTTCATTTCATCAAGAAATTATCAAAATTCCCTCCCAACTTGCTTTCATCTTCCTCTTCACTGCCAACTCTGTAAGAAGTATCTCTCCTTTTCTCTGAATCTGATTCTCCTCCAAGAAGCAATGCTTCTCTGAGGCTGTCACCTTTGCTCACATCAAAGCCCCCACACCAAATAAATACTGTCCTTACACGCCCTTCCAGGAACTCCCCTAATGAACAAGCTTTACCCAGCAAAAGACAACTGGGGAATCTTCAGCAAAAGGACTGTTGATGAAAACTTGCTGTATTTGATTATGTAGCTAAGACTAAAACAGGGAACCTGGTTGGAATTATACTAAGTAAATATGACATGTTCTCACAAAGTAGAAAGAATGCAACTAAATAATATAGAAGAAGAGGCAAAGTAAAATAATATCACTTGCAATTTTATAGGCATTGGATGTGAGTCAAATGATACCACTCAAAATGAAGAGAACAGACAGTAAAAAGTGAATTAAGAAAAAAGGACAAGCAAAGGTATCATAAAAGATAGAAATTCAGAGGCATTAAAATATTTCTGCATCAAAACAACTATGGCAAAATTTTACTGATTCAGTATTATGCCTATGAAAATTATTCAGTTCAGTGATTTGGAGAAGAGGCTAAAGAAATGTTTACATATCAGAATCTGTGGAGGGGAGAATGTGTGTCTAGAAAGAAAATGGTATTTGGTCTCATTGCTTTGATTTATTTTTAGTTATAATATTTCATCTATTTTGAATTTTATAAAAATGACAATAGTGTATGTGAAGAGAAAATGGATTCAAATAGGTTGATAAAGAGAAAATGGATTCAAAAAGTTTAAGAAACACTATCCAAGAAAGCTTCCAGAATAATTGCGGCCACCTGATTTTGAACCTCCTCGCAAAACCCTTAAATTCAACAGGAGCACAAGATAATCACCTGTGGTCCATGCCCTCAGCATTAGTTGAAGACAGAGGATACCACAAATTTTAAGTTACCAATAAACAGAGAAACAAACATCATATTCCAAATGAACTCCCATCACTTGCCACTGTAATCTGGGTGCAGAGAGTGGGAGAAAGAAGACTTAAAATCTCAGGAGAAAAGAGTAAAGAGTCAGGGAAAACTTACTTAGATATAGCATGAACAAAATCACCTCCAGAAAGCAAAAGTTTCATTTTTGAAATTAACCATTCACAGCACTGTTAAAGGGAAGGGGGTTGAAAATGAGCAGAACCAGGAGTAGCAGCTTCGAAGACGCATTGTTTCTTGGGGAGAATCAGATAAACTAAGGAGGAGTATTGCCCCTTAGAGACTTGTCAGTGATGAGAAAGAAGAAACTAAGAGGGAAAATGGAGGATCTAGTAGAAATTAGAGAGAAATAAGACATAATGACCCATTACCCCATTACTATCCACTTCTGCACTGCACTGAGAAGAGAGGATATTCTTGAATTAAGAACGTGTCCAAAGAAGTTTAAAATAAATTTTAAAAATCAACCTAAGTCCATTAAGGGATACTATTAGAACACACATACACATACATACACACACAGACACAGACACACACACACACACACACACACACACAAATGAGAATCATTACAGTTTAACTGATGAGAATTCTTAACCAAAACCAACCAAAGAGCAGAAGAAAACTGTAACCCAATATTCCAAACTGAAGTAGTTATCTTCAAACAGTGGGATATATTTAGAGAAAAAAAAACCTCAGAATCAGAAATTTTATAACTAAAGCCATAATGGGCACAAAATAGGAAAACATGCAATGAGTTGATTGAGCTACGGAATGAAGTTGAAGAAAAATACAAAAGCGTTTCAAAAATGAAGAATAGATTACAAGGTACTGAAGGATAATACATTTGAACATTGAACAATTTTAACACTGAAAAGTGGCAGTAAAATAGCGAAGAGAATAAAGATGTAAACAGGGTTAGACACAAGTTGGACTGGAGGATGGGAAAATAAGATCCAATACATATATAATAGGCTCTCCTGGAGAAGAAAAACAAAGCAATGGAATAGAACTATAATTCACTTTCCAGAAAGAAGAGAAAATAAAATTTATGTATGGAGGAGGCCCATTGTATGTCTAGAAAAACTGACCTGAGATATTTTTAGTAAATGAGGAGGCTTTAAAGGTGCATGCACACACACACACACACACACACAGAGAGAGAGAGAGAGAGAGAGAGAGAGAGAATCCTCAGGGCCTGTGTTAGTTTCTTGTGGTTAGTTTCAAGTCATCATAAACTTGGTGGCTTAAAACAACAGAAATGTATTATTTCATAGTTCTGGAGGCCAGAAGTCCAAAATCAAAGTGTCAGCAGGGCTATGTCCCTTCCAAAGGCTCCAGGGGAGGACCCCTCCTTGCCTTTTCCAGCTTCCAGTGGCTTCAGGTGTTATTTTGGTTTGTGAGTGCATGACTCCAAACTCCACCTCTGTCTTCGCATGTACTTTTCCTCTTTATCCCTGTCTTTTTCCTCTGTTGTCTCTCTCAAATTCCCCGTGTCTTTCCCTTAAAGAAATACTTGTCATTGAAATTAGGGCCCACCTGGATAATCTATGATGATCTCATCTCAAGATCCTTAACTTAATGACATCTGCAGAGAATGGCTTATCAAATAAGGTAAGATTCACATGTTGTAGGGACTTAGACATAAGCATATCTTTTTGAGGCCATTATTCAATCTATTACAGGGCCTTCAGGCAAAGTGCTCAAATTACCTATAAGGGTGAGAATACTAAACTGGCATCAGACTTCTCATAAGCAACAGACAAAGCAAGTCAATAATGGAACAGCCTTTTAAAGGACTTATGAACAGAGCGTGAGGCATGTTTTCATATCCAGCCAAGCTCTTTAAGTATCAAGATTAAAGTAAGACAGTTTCAACATGCAATAACTCAGGGATACTGTACACGTGTACAGTAGGACTCTCCTAGAGGATGAGCTTTGTTTGAGCAAAACTGGAAAATTTTCAGTGAAAGGACTGGTGGTGAAAACATATTTTGTGATTGATATGGTCTGGCTCTGTGTCCCACCCAAATCTCATCTTGAATTGTAATCCAAATCGTAATCCCCACGTTTGGGGAAGGACCTCCTGGCAGGTGATTAGGTCATGGGGATGGTTCCCCCACGCTGCTCTTGTGATAGTGAGTTCTGATGAGATTTGATGCTTTTATAAGGGGCTTTTCTAACTTTGCTTGTCACTTCTCTCTCCTGCCACCATGTGAAGAAGGATGTGTTTGCTTCCCCTTCCGCCATGATTGTAAGTTTTCTGAGGCCTCCCCAGACCTATGGAACTGTGAGTCAATTAGACCACTTTCCTTCAAAAATCACCAAGTCTCAGATGTTTCTTCGTAACAGTGTGAAAATAAACTAATACAGTGGTGTGTATTGCAGGGTGAGAATTTAATATTTTTAATTTTATAGCTAAAACACAGGTGAGGACATGGATTAAAGAGTATTAGATATATGTAATACTATATATTATATGTATATTTATATAATATGTAATACTATGTATTATATAATATACATATAATATATATTTATATAATATGTAATACTATG
>CAUYLG010044736.1:0-27902 GCA_963573385.1 Cacajao melanocephalus
TTTTCTCAGACAAGTAAATGGTGAAGGAATCGGTCAATACTAAACCAGCCCTAGAAGAAATGTGAAATAAAATTCTAAATCTTACACCTTATACAAAAATTAACTCAAAGTGGATTAAAGACTTAAATGTAAGACCTAAAACCATAAAAACCCTAGAAGAAAACCTAGGTAATACCATTCAGGACATAGGCATGAGCAAGGACTTCCTGACTAAAACACCAAAAACAATTGCAACAAAAGCCAAAATAGACAAATGGGATCTAATTAAACCAACGCGCTTCTGCACAGCAAAATAAACTATCATTAGAGTGAACCAGCAACCTACAGAATGGGAGAACATTTTTGCAATGTACTCATCTGACAAAGGGCTAATATCCAGAATCAAATTTACAAGAAAAAAAAAAACCCCATCAAAAAGTGGGTGAAGGATATCAACAGACACTTCTCAAAAGGAGACGTCTATGTGGCCAAGAAACATATGAAATAAAGCTCATCATCACTGTTCATTTGAAATGCAAATCAAAACCACAATGAGATATCATCTTATGCCAGTTAGAATGGAAATCATTAAAAAAAACAGGAGACAACAGATGCTGGAGAGGATATGGAGAAATAGGAACGCTTTTACACTGTTGGTGGGAGTGTAAATTAGTTCAACCATTGTGGAAGACAGTGTGGCAATTCCTCAAGGATCTAGAACTAGAAATACCATTTGACCCCACAATCCCATTACTGGGTATATACCCAAAGGATTATAAATCATTCTATTATAAAGACACATGCACATGTAAGTTTACTGCGGCACTGTTCACAATAGCAAAGACTTGGAACAAACCCAAATGCCTGTCAATGATAGACTTGATAAGGAAATTGTGGCACATACACACCATGGAATACTATGCAGCCATAAAAAGGATGAGTTCATGTCCTTTGCAGGGACATGGATGAAGCTGGAAAGCATCATTCTTAGCAAACTGACACAAGAACAGAAAACCAAACACCACATGTTCTCACTCGTAAGTGGGTGCTGAACAATGAGAACACATAGACACACGGAGGGGAACATTACACACCGGGGTCTGTTGGAGGGTGGGGGGACTAGGGGAGAGATAGCATTAGGAGAAATACCTAATTTAGATGAGGTGATGGATGCAGCAAACTACCATGGCACATGTATAACTATGTTACAAACCTGCATGTTCTGCACACATACCCCAGAACTTAAAGTATAATAATAATTTAAAAACTGGGCTGGCCACGGTGGCTCACACCTGTAATCCCAGCACTTTGGGAGGCTGTAGCAGATGGATCACTTGAGGTCAGGCATTCGAGACCAGCCTGGCCAACATGGTGAAACCCTGTCTCTACCAATAATACAAAAATTAGCTGACATTGGTGGCGGGCGCCTGTAATCTCAGCTACTAGGGAGGCTGAGGCAGGAGAATCGCTTGAACCTGGGAGGTCAAGGCTGCAGTGAGCTGAGATGGTGCCACTGCACTGTAACCTAGGTGACAGGGTGAGACTCCATCTCAAAAATAAATAAATAAATGAAAATAAAATAACTGTTACTGATTTGGTAAACTAGGTATTCTAAAATGTTCAGCCCTGTATCTCAGATCTATGATCTGTTTTTTTTCCATACAGTCTCTTCACTCTTCTCAAAGCCTAGTCTTCTTTGTCTCCACCACAGATCCTAGCTTGTCTTGCCCATTTTTGTTTGTTTTTTTAAAGACTGTCATTCTGTAGCCCAGGCTGGAGTGCAGTGGCATGAATCTCAGCTCACTGCAACCTTCACGTCCTGGATTCAAGTGATACTCGTGCGTCAGCCTCCCAAGTAGCTGGGATTACAGGCATGCACCTCTATGCCTGGCTTTTTATTTAGTAGAGATGGTTTCACCATGTTGGTCAGGCTGGTCTCAAACTCTTGCCCTCAAGCAATCCACGTGCCTCAGGCTCCCAAAGTGCTGAGATTACAGGTATGGGCCTCTGTGCCCAGCCCCTGACCACTTTTCTTTACCAGTTTTCTTAGACTTCTCTTCTTAGAAGTGACTTTTCACTCCTGCCCCTAGATCTTAAGAACCTCTGTTCCTCTATTATAAGGCTGACCACAGTCTGGCTTGCATTAGGTATAGGTATCTGCCATATGTATCTTGCATAGTTCCCAGGATAGGACTCCTGTGGACTGCTTCCCAATCACCTAGGGAGTCCTAGAGGCTCATCAGTAGGGCTGGGGCTCCCCTGGACACTTAAAACGTCTCTTATTTCCTTAGATAATCCTGAAGCGAGGCCAGGTGTTACAGCTACTGCAAAACTTTTGAGTATCCAAAGGCAGGAGCAGAGCCCTAGTCATTATTCTGTTCCCCCTACAATGCCTTAAACTGTGCCAGCATTTAATAAATGGTTTTTGAAAAGAACGCTGTCCTTGTCTGAGGACTACACAGGCCTGAGTGCCTAACGATCTGCAACAGAACATATGCAAGAAAAACTAAGGAGCAAAGAAGTTGAGTGATTTCGGCCCTTTCAGTAGTAGGGAAATCTGCTAGCAGCAAATCCACTAGAAATGGTGACTGCCTTTATATTGTGCTAACCTGTAAACTGGGGTTAAACTGAAGTCACTATATTGGAAGCTGCTCCTCTTTAAGTAGTCATTATCAAGAGTGTATACTTGGTTAGACTAGTTTGCCAGGGCTGCCACAAGAAATTGCCATGGACTGGGGAGACTAAACAGAAATGTACTGTCTCGCAGTTCTGGAGGTGAGGTCTGAGATGGCGGCAATGGCAGGATTTTTCGGAAGGCTGTGAGGGAAGGACTTGTTCCAGGCCTCTTTCCTTGGGCTTGTAGATGGCCATCTTCCCTCTGTATAAGGCTTTGCCCAAATCTTCTTTTCCTAAGGACACTAGTCATATTGCGTTAGGTCCTAACTTAAGGACTTCATTTTAACATAATTTCTTCTTTAAAGACCGTATCTCCCAACTACAGTCACGTTTTGAGATTACTGGAGGTTAGGACTTCAACATATGAATCTGGGGTATTGGTGGGGGGTGGTCTGTTCAGCCTGTAACAGACCATAATCACTTGTATACATGAAGATAATGTCATTCCTTAGTGTGTGCCTCCAAGATGCAGTTTGGTGATCAGATAATTAAGCTTACATACTTGATGAGGGGCTGACAGCTTCTGGCATCAGGACACAGGAAAGGAGTGTTTACTAAAAAGTGGATACACAGGTCAACAGTGTGAAAAGGCTGATGATGACTCTAGTTTCTGTTACCTGTACCCTCTGACAATCTCAGCACAACAAAAATGCCAGAATAATGAGCAACTCACCTTTTTGGGAAAGAAACTCCTAGCATACACTGGGAGCTACAAGAATACGTTGACCTAGTTTATAGGATTTGGCCCTGAAAACTCAAATTATTCCACTTTTAGTTGTATTACTAAAATCTAGGGTTTCTTGGGTCATCTATACCTCAATTTTTTTTTTTAGCATAGAAATCTGTTAAAATGGAAAATGTAGACTAATGGAAAACTGAAGAATATTAGCTATTGTTTACTCTGTGTTGAGCACTGTGGGAGCCACTGACATGTATGAACTTAACATCTAAAAGTATAATGAAGTGGCGCTCTTAATATTCTCCATTTACAGTAAAGAGGCATAGAGAACTTACATAATTTGACCAAAGTTACATACCTTCATCGCACAGCAAAGCCCAAACTAGAGAACATTCTGCAAGACTCTAGAGCCTACATACACATCCTGCCTCTCACTGTGACCATTCACTCAACAGCAGCAATAAATAAGGCCACCCAAAATGTGCAGAAAAGGCTGAATACAATCGTGTCAAAGGGCACTTAATCATTTGTTCATCTTGTGAAAATGACTTAGAATTTAAAACTAAGAAGTTAAAAAAAATTGTTATAAATTATTACTAAACACTAACAGCCACATTCTCACTAAAAAATTTTCCAAGCTTCCTCTGCTGTTTGTGTTTCTGTGACACTAGGTTAACTATTTTGGGCATTATTTCAGTCTTGAGAATGAAGGAAATTAACCCAGTGTGTGCTACTGAGATAAAGGAAGAAAGGGAGCTTATAGTCCCAGTACCAGTGGTTTCCTGGGAACGGAGGAGCCTGCCTTTGGCAAAAGGCTGAGTTTGAAGCTGCCCTAGGAACCATGGCTGCCCTGAAGGAGGCATCACGACCCAGTGTCAGCAGCCACCCCTAACCACCCACAACACATCCCCCAACCCTCCACACTGCAGACCTGCCACACTTCTCCAAGGAGGTAACAGAGTAAAGGCATACCTTAGGGAGGAAGAGGGCCGAAGAGGGCTGGAAGCACAAGAAGCCGTTTGTTTAAGCACTGATAGCAGAAACAGTAAGAACATGATCTCAAAGCTGTAATACTCTGGAAATGCTCTCTCTCCTTTAACCTCAGAAAAATTCAAATTGTACTCGACTTTCTCTAGAAGACTCACTCATCTCCTTCCTCCATAAAATGAAACTTACCAGAGGAATCTTGTATTTTAAAAAAGCTTTAATTTCAATCCTTCCTAGAGGAATACAGACTTGAATGAAATACATTCATTCCATAAATACATTAGCAGCAAAACCTTCCCACCAGAGTCCTCTACTCCAGCCCAGAGGTTGTGCCTTGAGCAGGAGAGCATGTTCCCATCAACCCTGTCAACTTAAGGGTGGGTCTGCTTCTGAAAAACGCTGGATGTGCATGGAGACACAATGACCAGGGCGACTTAACTAAGCTGGGACCCTAAAAAGAGGCCCATGTGGTGATCATTCAACCTTTTTTACCTTCCAAATCCTTTGGCCTTTTCCACGCTTCTCTGATGAGGTTCCTCAGCATCGAGACAACTGGGAAGACCTAACTTCGCACATGCATTTAATGCATTTGTAGTCATTTGTTGTTTTGAGTTGGCAATGTTTTAATGGCATCTTAACACTTTCCATATGGTAAACAAAACATAAAAGATTATTCCCTTCCTTCCCTTCCTCAGGTGAGTCCACATGTACTCATCATTTGACAATCCAGCAGGCATTATTTGGGCTCTCTATACCTCCAGGCCCCCTTTGTTTGAATGGCTGGAAGCTTTACTGGAGACAGAGAGCCATGCCTAAACCTATAAAAATCTCTATGTAACAATAACCAGATGACTCACTCAGGCTTCCATCAAAGCTAGTTTCTTGGGCAGAGGCCAGGCATCTCTTCTTCTCTCCATCATTGCCTACTGACTGACTGCTGCTTTTTTATTTGCCCTGTATGCACCTGCTGAAACTCTGGAAAGCAAGATCTACCCTAAACTCCCAAGCAGCCAGGAGCAGTTAAGGCAGGTGCTACTTTAAACTTACTAGCTGCCAAGTAACACACTTACGCCGCTGTGTCCCAATCCATGCTGTGGTGAGTATAAGTCACAAGAGTCTACATAAAACACAATCAGCAATCAGGATAGCTATGGGGCAAAGACAAAGTTTAGAATGTTACCAAGTCACAGGACCAGAAGGAAAATAGAATAATGGAAGAATGTGAAATAATAAATCTGATCTGTTTGAGAAGGCAGTTCTGATTCAGGCATAAATGCATCTCCCAGATTACCATGTAAATAAAAAACAGACCTCAGAAGTTGACACTTCCCTCCCAGTCCATCATTAAAATAGGCCATATGCTCTCTTTTCCTAATCTGTTTTAAAGTGTTTTCAATAGAATGCTCTTCCGTAAGTGCTTTGTTCATTCCCATTCAGTCTGTTCTGACTATTGGCTGAAAACATATCAGGAACCATTTTATATAAAAACCATTATAGTAGATAACTGGTTATGTGTATTTTTCCATTTGTATTTTCATCCAAAATAGCTTCTTTTCCTTTTATTTATGTGCAGAGAGAGACTCATCCGCTGAATATACAGCACTGTTAATCCTACAGTCTTCTGTCCCCACAGAGTCTGCTAGGTCTTCCTCTTCTGAGTCATCCTCTTCTTCCTCCTCTGGTGCTAATGAACTGGAGGTGGGCCCTTTGCAGGTTTTCAGGTGGCGGGTGAGATGGTATTTGGTTAGATAAGCCTTTGTACATTTTTCACAGACATAATCCCGTTTTCCTTCATGAGAATTGAGATGCTTCTTTAAATGATTTGTTCTCAAGAACAGCTTATCACACTTGGGACACTTGATCTGGCGTTCTCTAAGAGGAACACAAGAAAAAACGTTTGATTTGGGGTTGCAAATAACAACTGAGGCAACACTTATTCTTCATCACCTCAGGCCTTTGTCAGAGCAACCCTATCCTCCTGAATCAGGCTTTTGCATAGGCGATACACAGAAGACTCATAAAACGTGCATAGTTTAAAGCAGCATAGGCTGATTTTGCCTATTTTAGAACTCTATGTAAATTCTTGAATTCCATGTAAATTCTACGTATTCTATATATATTTCTTTTCTGTCTTGCTGCATTCTCTCAATACGATGCTGATAAAATTCACTGAAGCTGATGTATCAGTTGCTTATTCCCTTTCACTGCTGTATACTATTTACAAATATGCCACAACTATGGTACTGGATTTGTCTCTAGCGAATGGATATTTTGGTGGCTTCCAGTTTTTTATTATCACAAGCAAGAGTGCTACGAATGTTTTAAATTTTTTAAAATTTTTATTATTATTTTTTAGAGACAGGGTCCCACTGTGTTGCCCAGGCTGGAGTCCAATGGTTATTCACAGGTGCGATCATCGTGCACTACAGCCTTGAACTCCTGGGCTCAAGTGATCTGTCCGCCTCAGCCTCCCAAGTACCTGGGACTACAGGTGCATGCCACTGCACCTGGCATTTGGACATTTCTATACTTGTATGGTGCTCTGCAGTATATATGTTTCTCTAGGGTATATACCCAAGAGCTATCTAGCTGAATCAAAGGATATGCACATCTTCAACTTTACAAGATAATGACAGTTTTCCAATGCAGTTGTTTCAATATGCACATCTATCACTGGTGGTTCTGGTTGTCTCACATTCTCAACAACTGGAAGACTAAAATTTGAAAATGTTTGCCAATTAGCCAGGATATAATGTATCTCATTATGCTGTTATCTGTATTCCCTGAATGCCACTTTAATGGAATTGCCATTTTTCTGTCCTTTTCATAGACTAGTGGTTCTCAGGTAGGGGGCGACTGCCTCTATGGGGGCATCTGGCAATGTCTGGAGGCCTTTCTGATTGTTATATTGGGGAGGGGTGGTACAATGAGCATCCAGTAGGAAAAGGCCAAGGATGCTGCTAACCATTCTACAATGCACAGGGCAGCGCCATAGCAAAAACTTAAGTGGGTCAAAATGTCAACAGTGTTAAGGTTTGAGTAACCCTGGCCTCGACATTTTAGAGCTGAAAAGAACCTCAGAGATCACACTGACCAGGAATTTTTTTAACTTTTTTGAACAGCTGAACCCCATGTCTTTATGAAACCCCAATATGAAACAGTTAAAGCAAGTTATTGATAAAATCTTGGAAGGAGTGATAGGATGCAGTTGGGGGTTCTGAAGCCTGGCTTCCTTAGCATTTCTCCCATCCTCTTCTAGCAAGAGATGTCACTGAAGAATCCTTGGAATTCTCCGGAGCAGTTTTAAAACCACCAATCTAATCCAACCTCTTAATTCTGCAGATAGGAAACATGTGCATAAAAACTACTAAGTAACTTGCCCAAGGCCACAACAAAACCCAAATCAGAAGTCTGACTTTTCATCTTATAGCCTTCTGGTTTTTACATGTTTGTATCTACTGTGTCTAGTATATGCCAGGCACCGTTCTAGCTGCTAGGGCTACAGGACGTGGGTAAACAAAGTCCCTGCCTTTGTGATTCTTACATTCTAGTGGAGCGATTATACCATAAGCAAATGTATAACATGATATCAGATAGCAATAAGGACTATGAAAACACATGAAGCCAGGTAAAAGTGATGGGTCCTATTTTAGATAAGATAGTCAAGGAAGGCCCTTCTGAGGAGCTATTTGAGCAGAAACCTGAATGAAGGGAAGAAGACATGCAGGTATCTAGAGGGAGAAGTTTCTAAGGCAGAGGCCCTGAGACTGGATGTGCTTAGTATGCTCAAGGAGTAGCATGGGGAGGGTCAGAGTGGCCAAAGCAGAATATGAAAAGTAAAAGGTGAACAGGAGAGGTAGTTAAGTACTATTACAACATCATAAAGGGCCTCTGAATATGGTAAAAAGCTTTTAATACAAATATAATGGAAAGCCACCAGAGATTTATGAGTAGAGGCAGGCACAAAAATGACTTATATTTGAAATGGATTGCTCTGGCACCATGGACAGAAAACTGTGTGTATATGTGTTCATCTGTGCCATGGAATAGATGGAGAAATAGAAGCAGTAGCAGGGAGATCAACTGGGAGGCTACTGAAGCCATCCATACAAGAAAAGCCGGTAACGTGGACAAGTGATAGTTGAATGAAGGAAAGGAGGAAGGGAAAACTGAGTTGAGAATTATTCCAAGGCGTGTGGCTTGACCATTGAGGTGAATAATGGTGGTGCCATTTAATGAGCTGTTCAGCACTGGAAGAAATCAAGTTTGTGGGGGAATACTGAGTTGAGTTTTGGACAGATTAGGCTTAAGTTGCCTAGTAGACATCCAGGGCATCAGAGCTGCTGAGTGATGGTGAGGTGTACGAGGCTGGAGACATAAATCATTAAGATAGGATCTAAAGCCATGAGACAAGATGATCTGGGGAGTAAACATCACTGCTCTTCCTCTCAGTTCCTCTTTCTTACAGGTAGGACAAAGCAAGGTTCTGTCACAACCCTTCCACTCTCGGGGGAACACTGGGGGAGAACTCTTGCAATTGGGTTTATAGCTACAGCTGTTTTTTCTCTCTTTCTCTCTGAGACGGAGTCTTGCTCCACTGCCCAAGTTGGAGTGCAGTGGCGTGATCTCGACTAGCTGGGATTACAGGTGCCCACAACCACACCCAGATAAATCTTGTATTTTTAGTAGAGACGGGGTTTCACCATGTTGGCCAGGCTGGTCTCAAACTCCTGGCCTCAGGTGATCCGCCAGCCTCGGCCTCCTAAAGTGCTTGGATTACAGGCATGAGCCATTGTGCCCCGCCTGTTTTCAAGTAGATAGATAAAAAGACTGCCAATACTACTATATCCACTTTGAAATGCCCCTAAGTAAAAATACAAGCATCTGAAAATTTTACCAATGATCTCCATAGGAAGCCTAAAGTCTCATTCAAAAATATTTTGAGGGAATAGTGCTTCTTATATGAATGACAAACCAGCTTTAAGTTTTGACAGTCCAAAAAACTTTTATCCTATGAAAGTCTGGCAAAGAGGCTTACCATATTTTCTCATCCTGACAAATAGTCCAGATCCACATTTGTTAAGCAAATGTAAAATGAAAGGATAGAGGCTGATATTAGCTTGATTCAAGCAAAACTTTTCCTCAAACTATAATTGTGTGATATTTAAGAAACAATATATCCACTTGCCAGAGACACTGCGGAAATCAGTCCTGCATATGGATGGAGTCAGTAGTCCTTAACCCTGGCTGGGCATGAGAGTCACTTGGAGAGCTTTTTAAAATACCAAGGCCAGGGCTCTAACTCTTACCAATTAAATTAGAATTCCCATGGATAGGGTCCTAGTACCAATTGTTGTTTTTCACAGTTTCTAGCAATTATAACGGGCAGTCTTCAGGACAAATATTTATCCCCCTGATCCCAAATTCATATGTTGAAGCCCTAACAGCCAGTGTGATGGGAGCCCTAACCCTCAATGTGAGGTGGAGCCTTTGGAAGGCAATTAGGGTTAGATGAGGTCATGAGGATGGGCCCTCCCTGATGGGATTAGTGTCCTTATGAGAAGAGATCAGAGCTCTCATTCTTTGTTTCATTCTCTCAAGAGAAATGGATTTTCTCACTGTCTTGGAGGTTAGAAGTCTGAGATGAGGGTACCAGCCTGGCTGGGTTCTGGTGGGGGCCCTCTTCCTGGCTTGCATGGCTGCCTTCCCTCCCCTGTTGTTTGAGCCACACAATCTGTTTTATTATCGCAAGCTGGGCTGCCTAGACAGGCTGTTAGACTAGATGATCCTGAGGATCTCTTTTGGCTTCAATATTGCACAGTCCGATGTAATATTTGATAATTTGTCTAATTTTCTAAAATTTCACACTAGCAATAGAACTAAAGAAGTCTTTGTTTTAGAATGTCCTTCTGAGAGTTAGGAATGTAGATCTAGACTCTTTGGCTGTTTAATGTCTCCAGCTGCATTGTGATGAGGAAAGAGACAGAACTGGTATCAAAGCGAAGTGTTTATCCAAATTCTACATTAAGAATATAATGTTTCCAGTGAAGACAGATCTCCATATAAGCTGAGAATGTTTTCTTCCTCTTGTGACACTTGCTAAAAGCTAAAGACAACAAAATCTATTTCTTCTTTCTACAATCACTGTGACTAATGCAGTCTAGACATTTAATTACACTTGGATTCATGCAATAAATTCCTAACTAGCCTTCCACTATTTGCTCTTCTCCACCCTCAGTCATCCTCTGTTCAGCTGCCTGAGTAATCTTCTTATTAATAGAATGGGTATATCACTATGACACTCTTTCCTTAAAATCTTATAGTGCTTGCACAACAATGTGAATGTAACACACTGCTGAACACTTACAAATAGTTAAGATGGTAATTTTTTTTACTGCAATTCAGAAACATCACACACACACACACACACACACACACACACACACCCAACAGAACAGTTTCAGAATGGCAGGGACTGGCAGATCCTTCAGTGTCTCACCATTATTTCTAGAATGAAATTGAATTTTCTTAATAGGATCAAAGGCTCTTCATGGTGTAGCTGCTGACTCTCTCCTCTCATTCCATCACTCTCTTATGCACACTATTGTCTAACTATAAGCAACCACTTGCAGTCAATAGTCCTTTTTGCCTCTGTATTTTTGAAGATGTGACAAAAGAGTACATGTGAAAAATAAGAAAAAGAAAGCCAACAAGTGAAATCTTCCAGGGTAACACCAAAAACAGCGTTCCAACCTTAGCTTGGCTACATGGAACACAGGAGGCATCTACCATGGTACCAAGGCAGGAAACAGATAACGAGCCAGGACTCCCAAGCCCTTCAATCGGCAGGCGAGCTGCAGCCACGCACAGACTCACCACCTGTGGAACCTGGCTGCAGGGTTACTTACTGAGTGTGGATAAGCACATGCTGCTTGAGGTCCTGCCTCCGCATAAACAGCTTGTCACAGTAATCACACTTGAGATTCTTCTCCCCAGTGTGGATAACCATGTGGGACTCCAGGTGAGCCTTCTGGGTGAAAGACTTGTCACACAAAGTACACCTGTAGTTCTTCTGACCTGCAAATCACCCCAAAGTATTACATCATGAAGAAAACAACTTCTGGCATCCATGAGACAAGCAGGTACATATATGGACATGCAGCAGAGGCAGGAATGAAACAGAGCTGACTGCTAAGCGGCCACTTTACTTTCTAGGGTTGTCTATGCGGGACCACCCAGAGCCACTGAGTTTATATTGTGCAACTAAAGCTAGCAAATTAATCTGATCTCCTTTAGGACCTCTGACCTAAACATGTATTTTTTAAAAACTTATAGGTGATATCTAAAACTTGAAAAAAAAAAAAAAGATTAGTCCCCTACCTAACACAAACATTAAGCAAAAAATCTTCATGAATTCTAGGACTTGTCTATAGGGAAACATTTTTACAAGCTAGATTTTATAGTTTTCTATTTTTTTAAAACATATAATATGGCCTCAGAAACCAGGGATGAAATAAAAATCCTTCCAAGAATGCAAAAATAAGATTCCCTTAAGTCAGTGGTCAGCAAACCTCTTAAAGGCTAGATAGAGTTTTAGGTTTTGTGGACCATAAGGTCTCTGCTGCAAAAGAATGAGAAGAAATTTCTGAAGATTTGGAGAAAAGATGACCCAAACAAGAAAGCTAAAATCATCAGTTATTTTGTAGTATGCATTTCAAAAAGTTAGTGGCCAGGCATGATGGCTCAGGCCTATAATCCCAGCATTTTAGGAGGCTGAAGTGGGCAGACTGCTTGAGCCCAGGAGTTCAAGACCAGCCTGGGCAACATGGCAAAACCCCATCTATATTAAAAATACAAAAATGAGTCAGGTGTGGTGGCACAGGTCTGTAGTCCATGCTACTCAGGAGCCTGAGGTGGAAGGATCACCTCAGCCCTGGAGGCAGAACTTGTAGTGAGCCAAGATGGTGCCACTGGACTCCAGCCTGGGTGACGGAGTGAGACCCTGCCTCAAAAAAAAAAAAAATTTTTTTTTAAATACTAAAAGAAAGGCGTTGTTTTGCATGGAGTTTAGAAAATGGAAGCTCAAAAAATAAATTGTGGCAGTATTCACTGAGCAATAATATTAAAGGAGAGAAACTGGCTCTGCCTGGTGACTAGGCAGTGAGCTCTAATGAGAAGCTCAGATTCAGAAGCTTCTACAGAATTCCCTTTATGTTCAAACACATTGATCAACTTCCTGATTATTAACTGCATTTTCCCTGGCACCTTCTATCTATGGTGGGGAAACCTGGAAAGCAGAACATCTTAATAATTGGAAGTGGCAGCTTCCAAGGAATCTCAATTAAACCACAAAGGTTTACCACCCTGGATTCTTTCTCTGACATCAAATCTCAACTCCACCTACGATCCCTCTACAAAGCCTTTACTACCACATTTTCTAATTGTTGCAAAAATTCCATTCTGTTGGTCCAAACACAACTTACCTGTATGTATCTTGAGGTGGGTCCGCAGGTTGCTGGGATCACTAAAAGCCTTGCTACAGAAATCACACTTGTGGGGCTTCATACCCATGTGGCCCATAAAGTGGACATGAAGTTTAGATGGAGAGATAAAAGCTTGGGGGCACATTGAGCACTTCCACTTCCTTTCTTTGTTGTGACTTGGCCCATGGCTGCCGCTATGGCCCTGGGTAGGAAGATGGTTATGAATGTGGCTGGTCAGATGGGCTTTGAACTCTGTGTAAGAATTGCATTCCTTGCCACAGTTACAGAGGTGCACATCCGGGTGTTCAGGAACACCTTAAAAAAAAATTACTCATTATTTCCTGATACTTGAATCTTAAAACTTGTTCTTGATATTAACAATCATTGCTTGCAGTTCTCCTTTCTCCCAAAATTTCTTATTTGCCCACTTCCTATAAAACTAAAATGTCTTATTCAGTGCTCTATCCCCAACATCTAAAATAGTGTACTAAGGGCCAGGCACAGTGGCTCATGCCTGTAATCTTAGTGCTTTGAGAGCCCAAGGTGGGAGGATCACTTGAGGCCAGGAGTTTAAGATCAGCCTGGGCAACACAGCAAGACCCCATCTCCATAAAAAACTTAAAAATCATTGGCTGGGCATGGTGGTGCACACCTGTAGTCCTAGCTAATTAGGAAGCTGAAGCAGAAAGACTGCTTGAGCCCAGGAGTTCAAGGTTACAATTGGCCATGCTCGCACCACTACATGCCAGCCTGACAGAGTGAGACCTTATCTTTAAATACACACATAAAATAGTATCAGGCACAAAGAAAGCACTTGGTAAATACTAGATTATAAGGTCTCTTTTCTAGGCAAAATATTTAGATTTTGTAACATACACAAACTCTTAAACATCACTCGTCATGACGAAACAGCACAGCAAAGAGAAAGCCTATGCAGGTTAAATCAAACCGAGGAACTTTTTTGTCCTTTGTGAATTTATATCTCAATGGTGCTAGCTTGAAAAGTAGCCTTAGGAACTTCAATGCCCCAAACCAAAGCCCTACCATAAAAGATCATGTCATATGAATGCTGCTTGGTCAATAACATTCAGCTTGTGAAGAACCTCACAAATTTTGACACCTCAAATATAGAAGTAATAGTTTGCTTTTATACAAACAAAGGTATATGATTTGCTTCAGTTAACATGTAAATAATTAACAAAACTTTAATCCTGGTCTTTGGCATTTTTATTATGCTAGATTCATGATAAACACATCTTATATTAACTTACCAATCTGCTGAGCATAATCTCGGCTGTAATAAAAAAGCAGTTCATTTTCAGGAGGGATATCTTGTGAAGTGCAGAAAAAGATTTTTCCATCATGAGGATAAGCCACCAAATTCTGCTCTTCCCGGTTCCTAAGTTATCACAATTAATAAATCAACCACATTAATTTTGAAATGCATACTAAACATAACATTCCCCCCACTGCAAAATCCTATATGAAAGCTTAGGCAGAACTATTTTCTCTGGAATGTTTTTGTAATTCCCTGTCCTATCTATGAGGAGGCAGTTGTAGAGAAACAGAATGCTTACTTCAACACATTAGCTAACAACCTTTTATAGTCAAAAACACTAGAGTCTGTTACTAGAAGCAAAAAAGGTAAATAAAATAAAGTCTTAAAAAAAAAGTATGACAAAGACATAGAGATAGCTAGCTAAACAAGAATTAACTCTAGTAACTCGGGGGTGGACTAACAGCCAATATAAAGAAAAGGCACCCACTTGCAAATTCAAATTCAGTGGTGACTATATTGTTCTTGGTAAGCTTTTTCTTTTCTTTTCTTTTCTTTTTTTGAGACAGGATCTCACTTTGTCACCCAGGCTGGAATGCAGCAGCACCACTATAGTATGATAATAGCTCAAACTCCGTCAGTTCAAGTGATCCTCCCACCTCAGCCTCCCAATAACTGGGACTACACAGGTATACCACAACACCAGCTATTTGAAAAAAATTTTTTTAGAGATGAGGGTCTTGCTATGTTGCCCAGGCTGGTCTCAAACTCCTGGCCTCAAGCACTTCTCCCACTTCAGCCACCCTAACTGCTGGGATTAAAGGTGTGAGCCACCATGCCTGGCTGCCTTAGGCTCCAAGTATTGGTGTAATTTGGATTCTTAACTCTTCCCTCTTTCATGCAAAGCCTCCTATTGAAAAACATCTAAATGGTAACTATTTTTCTCATCCAAGACTACTCATACCTGGCTTTGCGCACAAACATCATCCAATTACATTCATTTTCGTCAGTTGTGATAATGCAGAATTCTAGGACACCGTTGTGGTATATCTGCCAACATAAAGCAAACACACGTCAAATGCACTGACATGCAATAAAGTACTACATTACACTCAGGCCAGCAATCATCTCATTTACTCATTTGCAGTAGCTTTCCCAGTTAGTGTGAAAATATATTCCTGCCTTCTCCAACATGCTATCATTTCAACATTCTCCCTATTTCCAGCAATACAGTAAAGACCATCAGAGATCTACAGTCAGTGCTCAGTGAAGAGATTAACGTTTTGATTATTCACCCTTTGCCTGGAAAAAGACAAAAAAATGGTCTACCTATCTTCATCACCTATCACATGATAGGCACTAAATGACTGAACGTCCATTAGGACCATTCCTTCTCATTATTTTCCCACTTGGGCCTAGCATTCCAAATTTAAACTTCCCAATGACAGTGGTACCTTAACTTTCCAATGATCACCAGAACCATTTTCCCCTTACTACAATTTGGCAAGCATCATTCCCAACAGATGTCTACGTGAAAATCTTGCATTTCTAACCCCTCTCATTAAAAAACTAGAAAAATAGGCCAGGCGCGGTGGCTCATGCCTGTAATCCCAGCACTGTGGAAGGCTGAGGTAGACGGATCACCAGAGGTCGGGAGTTCCAGATCAGCCTGGCCAACATGGAACCCTGTCTCTACAAAAATACAAAAATTAGCTGGGCATGACGGCAGGTGCTTGTAATCCCAGCTACTCAGGAAGCTGAGGTGGAAGAATCACTTGAGCCCGGGAGGTGGAGGTGGCAGTGAGCCAAGATTGCGCCACTGCACACTCCAGTCTGGGAGACAGAGTGAGACTCCATCTGAAAAAAAACAAAAAAACAAAAAAAGAAAACTAGAAAAATAATCTTAGCTTTTTATCCCAGAATTGTTTCCTAAGGTAAATATTTGAAAAATATTTTAGTTGATTATAAAATAAGACTTTTATCATATAAACAAAGTCTATATATGGCCCCAGCTGTCACAAGTAATTAAAATGCATTAAATAGTTAAAATAATTGGATTAACTCACAAAACAGAGTCAAAAACAGTTTGTCCTCTATTCCCAGTCACTGGTGTTTCGCTGTATAACTTGGTTACCAAGAATGACAGAACGTAACATTTAAAAAAAAATGTACATTAAATAAATAACCAGTGAATGGCACTGTATCAGTTCTGGCTGATTTTGACTCTTACCATTTCTTTTTAACTACCTCTAACTAATAAAAACAGCCAAAAGCCACAGAAAAGTTTCATCAAGACTGACCTTCCAGATATGGTTAACTGCCTTGTCTGTCCATTCTGCTACTTCCATGGAATGACTCTGCTGGCCAATTAGAGGCCCAAAGCAAGTCCGCACAGGAATGGTTTCTCCAGTCCATACACCTGTCAGTGGAAGGACACCAACTCCAAATTAATGATTTAAACAGCAGGATACAGAAGAGAGAGGTGCTTCACCCATGCAAAGTATCTTATTTTCAGTGAACCTAAGAACTAATATGCTAGCACTCCTCAGAGATGGCTAAGCCTTGTGGGTCATAGCCTGTAAATACATTAAATGTAATGAACAGATAACATAGGGCTCACCATAAATGCTAAGTAAGAAGCAGTATTAGAAATTCCTGAACCTAGTTTTATACACGTCTCTCCAAATACTTTATTTTGGAGTTAAACATAAAAGTTTGGCATGGTAACTCACACGTATAATGAGTCAACTCTTTGGGAACCCAAGGTAGAACTGCTTGAGGCCAGGAGTTCGAAACCAGCCTCGGCAACATAATGAGTTGCTGTCTCTAAGAAAAAAATTTTTTTAAATTAGCTGGGCATAGTTGCACATGCCTGTAGTCCCAGCTACTTGGAAGGCTGAGGCAGGAAGACTGCTTGAGCCCAAGAGGTTGAGGCTGCACCCGAGTTGCTGCACTCCAGATGTCAGGCCAACGCACCCCAGCCTGGGCAACAGAGTGAGCGCCAGTCTCTTAAAATAAATAAATAAGAACAGAAAACATTATTCTATTGTAAAACTATAAAGCAATTATAAAAATAAATCAAACTTCTAAAATCTTTTGTGCTTAAATCACTGTTCTATTTTACCTAAACTGTTTGGTGCTTTAAAATGACTCATGCCCAAACTGCAGCTAAAAGAATAATGAGTGCACCCTGTAGAGGGCAAATTCGAGCAATACAAATGGGTTTAGTTCAAGCAGGTTAAATTATGACCAGGGTTTGTTTGTTTTCTTGAGACCTAATTTTATATTTCCAAAGAAATGTCACAGTAACTCAGAAGCCATGCTAAATTCTAATATGGGTAAGTAAAGTCTGGCAATCTACATTCTTTATTCCTTTTTCCTAAGGAGCATTCTACACTTTACAAACATTTGATCTAAATTTGTGTCATTATCAGTGGTGAACTTTCCATGTTTCTATAAAAGAAACTAAGTTTTAAGAAATGTGTTATTAAAATAATTGTCAGTGGATGGGACAGGTGAGAATAAAAGTCAAATCTTCAAAGACTCAGTCTAGGATTTTTTGCTTTACTCAATACTGAGTCTAACAAAGGAGAAGTTTCCCAATAATGTTTCTGACTTGATTTATTGGACCAGACTAATATTCCCTAAAAGCATAAATCTTAAGCCATGAATTGACTTTTGGTCCAAATAATTACTAAATTATACACATCTACTTTCACAACTCTACCCTACAAAGGAAGAAGAGATGTAATGGTGTTTTACAGTTCTAAGGCTCTTACCAACTTCTGCTCCCACAATTGACTGGCGAAGAACAAGCTGCTTTGGGAGAGAAAGCCTTGCTCTGCTCTCTATTGGAGTGTCAGGAACAAAAGTCACAGGTCCATGTTCGGGGCAGTCTGAGGGATAGGCACGGTCACAGAGAGTGCACCCTGTAGATGGCAAATTCAAGCAATACAAATGGGTTTAGTTCAAGCAGGTTAAATTATCACCAGGGTTTTTTTGTTTTTTTTTTTGAGACAGAGTCTCACTCTGTCACCCAGGCTGGAGTGCAATGGTGCGATCTCAGCTCACTGCAACCTCCGCCTCCCGGGTCCAAGCGATTCTCCTGCCTCAGCCTCCCAAATAGCTGGGATTACACGTGGTGCGCCACCATGCACAGCTAATTTTTGTATTTTTAGTAGAGACAAGGTTTCCTCATGTTGGCCAGGCTGGTCTCAAACTACTGACCTCAGATGATCCACCTGCCTCAGCCTCCAGAAGTGCTGGGATTACAGGCCTGAGCCAACATGCCCAGCACCAGGTTTAGTTTAAATGCTAATTACTAAAATGTATCCAGTAAGAAGCATGGTTCTAATAGAGATATTCTGATCAAATACTCATTTCTTTACACTAACATATATATCCACTCTTACACCACTCTTCAGACTTCAATAAGATCCGATTTTTTCCTTTTGATCCAACAGGACAAGTTTCCTATTCAGTGCATAACACAAACACTGATCAAAAAATTGGGTGAGTATGGTCATTCATGCCTGTAAACCCAGCAGTTTGGGAGGCTGAGGTAGGAGGATCACTTGAGCCCAGCAGTTCAAGACCAGCTTGTGTGTAACATAGTGAGATCCCGTCTGTTTAAAAAAAAAAATTAATAATAATAAAAGAAAAAATAGCACCATATTACTTCAACAATCAAGTACATTATCCCTTACATTAAGTAGACAAGTAATACATTTAGATATGATGCCCTAAAGTCCAAAATATTCCAATTCTAAACTATAAGAGGACATTGAGTTGAAATGCTGTTAGTCATGCAGAGCGAAAATATGGCTACAGTGGTGCAGCTGGCTCTGACCCCAGTGACCTATGCTCTGACCTGTGCTACGAACATAGGCCACTGAGGTCAGAGCCAGCTGCACCACAGTACTCTTTTGCTTCACTATAAACAAGATGGTCAACCAAGTTTTGATGACACATTCTTAAGACGAAAATGATTTGCAGCCCATTCTTTCAAAAGGCAGATAGAAGTATATTCTAGCAGACTTTATTTACTTAAAACTCTCAATTTCTTATTTTTCATATGGTCTTTCTTTCTGCATTGGCAGAGAGGATGCTGCCTTTATATACTGTTCTCTATTCTTACCACAACTTCACTTTCACAAGCTTATGAGTGCCCTCCTTCATAAATCTGCTCTTTAGTTTACACTTTCCCTTCCACTCTGCCAAGTAACAGCATTTATGATACTATTATTCAATCATTACGTTCAAACTCAAAAATCATTCACAAAATAGTTGGAATACATAAACCCTAGAACTATAGCCATCTATCTGTCTTCTTTTCTTTTTTTTTTTTCCTGAGACAGGGACTCACTCTGTTACCCAGGCTGGAGTGCAGTGGCGCTCCTGTTTCAGCCTCCTGAGTAGCTGGGACCACAGGCATGCAACACCATGCCCGGCTGATTTTTACTAGTTTTGGTCGAGACAGGGTTTTGCCATATTGCCCAGGCTGGTCTTGAACTCATGAGACCAGGCAGCAACATGGCAAACTGACTCTACCAAAAATACAAAAAATTAGCTGGGCATGGTGGTGAGCTCTTGTAGTCCCAGCTGCTAGAAGGCTGAGGTGGAAGGATGGCCTGAGCCCGGGAGGTGGAGGTTGCAATGAGCTGAGACTGCGCTACTGCACTCCAGCCTGGGTCACGGAGCCTGACACTGTCTCAAAAAAAGAAAAAAAAAATTAACCATTGGCAAAAATGTAGAAAAACTAGAACCCCATCCACTGCTGCTAAGATGGTAACATGGCATCGCCACTTTGGAAAAGTGTGGCAGTCCCTCAAAAAGTTAAACATACAGCAATTCCACTCCTAGATAGATATCCAAGAACATATGTTCATACAAAAACTTGTACACGAAGAGTTCATAGCAGCATTATCATAGAACCAAAAAGTAGAAACAACCAAATGTCCAGCAACTGATAAATGGATAAACAAAATATGGCATATCCATATTACAGATTATTCAGCTCTAAAAAGAAATGAAGTACAAATCCATGCTACAACATGGATAAGCCATGACAATATTACAATAAGGGCAAGAAGCTAGATCCAGAAGGCCACATATCGCATGATTCCATTTATATGAAACATCCAGAAAAGGCAAATCCAGAGAGACAGAAAGTAGCTTAGTGGTTGCTGCAAACAGGCAGAAGGAGGGAATGGCAAGTGACTAATGGGTATGACTTTCTTTACAGGGTGATTACAATGTTTTGGAAGGAGACAGTGGTGGCGGTTGCACAACCTTGTAAATATACTAAAAAACCACTAAATTGCACATTTAAAATGTATATATAAATTATATCTCATTATCACACAAACACTTAGAAGAGGTTCCATTTGCCTCCTTAGGAAACAATCAGTAAGTTTAGGCCACCTTTTACCATCTACTAAATTAATGAGCCTTATGTTAATTAGATTCTTGGATTGAAACCTTTTAAAATTCTAAATTTGAGACTCTAAAAGGTTAAAACAAGTCTCTACCACATGGATTCTGTGGCACTGAACGGTTCTGGGCTTCCTCCTATCTTTGGCCCTCCCATCGAGTCTATTTGGAAGCTCCTCTTTTGTTGCTCTATCTTGATATCCCTAGCCCTCTTCTCATTCCACTCTTACTAGATGATTTCATTCCACTTCTAGAGCCACAAATACTATCTTAATGTTGATAATCCTTAAATATTTCCAGACAGATCTCTCTCAGCTCCACACACAACTTTTCATGAAACGTCTCTACTGGGTATCTTACAGACACTGAAATCAACCTGTCTAAAACTCGACTCATCACTCTGCCCAAAATAAAATAAAAATAAAAATCCAATTTTCCTTTGCCTTTCACTATCCTACCTACTTAGTTTCTGTTTGCCTTTTTTTTTTTTCTGAGACAGGGTCTCATTATGTTGCCCAGACTGATACTGAACTCCTGGCCTCAAATGATCTTTCTGCCTCAGTCTCCCAAAGTGCTGGGATTACAGGCGTGAGCCAACGCATGGCCTTCTCTACTTATCTGGTTTCTAAAGCCAAAAACCAGGGTGTTCTCCTTAATCCTCTCCTCCAACTTTATCCCATCAATAAGCTCAACTGGGTTCTCTGTAAATGTCCTCCACTTTTTTGCATCCTAATTACCTCTACTCTAGGTTATAGAATCATCACCTTTCATGTAAATTATATCTTCCACACCTCCTTGCCTCTTAACAAGTTTATTCTCACATTGCAGCAAAGCCCTACCCCAACCCTCACTCCCTAAAACTCCTGACTAGTCTCAGAAGACCCTTTGTGTTCTGGCTCCTACTTCTCTCTCACTACGTGACCCCTCTTCTCATCCTCATTTTATGCTTCAGCAATTCTGAAACATTCATGATTTTTTTTGGTTCAAGGCACTTACAGGTGCCAACTCCTGGGTCATTAAAATGTTCTAGAAGGAGACAGTGGTGGTGGTTGCACAACTTGTAAATATTCCTGACTCTCAACTGCCCATATCTTCCTTGTCCTTAAGGTCTGTGCTAACATGAATGTTACTTCCCTTGGCTGAGTCTTCCCTGACCCTTCCACTGCCGGGCTAGTGGCTCCCCTTCAGGCTACTTTAGTACCATGCACTTCATCCCATCTTCACACTTGTTATCATACTACATTGTAACAGTCTCCTATGCTTCCAGACTGTAAGCTCCTTAAAGGAATGTACACATACCATCTGTTGGTAGATCATTCTATCCCTACATCTAGCAGAGGCTGGCACATAGTAAGCACTAAAGAACCGGACGCAATGGCTCACACCTGTTAATTCTAGCACTCTGGGAGGTTGAGGTAGGAGGACTGCTTGAGGCGAGTTCAAGACCAGCTAGGCAACACAGTGAGACTCCCATCTCTGCAAAAAATTTAGAAATTACCCAGGTGTGGTGGTACACACTTGGGGTCCCAGATACTTGGGAGGCTAAAGTGGGAGAATCGCTTGAGCCCAGTAGGTCAAGGCTGCAGTGAGCTGTGATCGCACTGCTGCACTCTAGCCTGGGGGATAGAGAAACCCTATCAATGAAATAAAGTAAGCACTCAACATGCTTCCTGCGTGAATGAAATGTAGTGACATCAGTAAGTCAACTGTTTTTATATTGCTTTCTGTTGTTGTTGCCCAGTAAGAAAAACTTTTACATGCCTAAGAATAATTTACATGCATTCTGAGCAAAGAAAAAAATGCATTTATATCCACCTACATTTGTCCATAGGGTTATAAAAGTGACCTAATAATTTTCACAAGGCATGTCACGAACAATATTTCTAGAATTTACCCCTTTAACTCTCTATTTGTGAAACCCTGGGAGATACCTTAACTATTAATGGGCTAAATTTACCTTTTTTTAAAAAAAATTATCATTATGATTATTTTTCAGAGACAGGGTCTCACTTTGTTGCCCAGGCTGCAGTGCAGTACTATTCACAGGTGTGATCATAGCATACTATAGCCTGAAACCCTGGGCTCAAGCAATCCTCCTTCCTCAGCCTCCAGAATAGCTGGGACTATTCACAGGTGTGATCACAGCACACTACAGCCTGAAACTCCTGGGCTCAAGCAACCCTCCTGCTTCAGCCTCCAGAATAGCGGGGACTACAGGCACACACTACCACATGTACTAAGCTTATCTGCAAAACACAAAAATGACTACTTCGTGGGCATGGTGGCTCACGCCTATAATCCCAGTACTTTGGGAGGCTAAGGCGGGTGGATCACAAGGTCAGGAATTTGAGACCAGCCTGGCCAAGACGGTGAAATCCCATCTCTACTAAAAATACAAAAATTAGCCGGGCGCAGTGGCAGGCGCCTGTAATCCCAGCTACTCGGGAGGCTGAGGCAGGAGAATTGCCTGAACCCAGAAAGCAGAGGTTGCCATGAGCCAAGATCGTGCCACTGCACTGCAGCCTGGGCAATACAGCAAGACTCTGTTTCAAAAAAAAACTGCTTCACATTTCATTTCTTCAGGAGGATGCTGTAAGAACCAACTAAATGTATGTACATCATTTGGCTTACTTGAAGAAAAGGCACCACATTAATATAAAGGACAATACCAAGGCAAAGAAAAGTTCCACGGTCTAATTACTTTCTATACCCCTTAATCAATGCCAAACTTTATGACTTAACTTGATAGGGATGATGGCCCATTTTACAAATATTTCCAAAAAAGAAAGGCTAAGCACACTCACAAATTGTAAACAAGGTTGCCATGTTTTCCTTGTTTGAATTGGAGTCTTCCATTTGCAGTGAAGGTGGTACAAAAGAAAGGCTGTCTGAAGATACATCTACATGACCTGTCCCCATAGCAACCTCCTGGGTGATGGAGGAGACAGCCACCGGTTCTAGGCTGAGGCCAACTTCATGGAGGGAAACAGATTCTAGGGAGGCAAGGCTGTGTGAGGTAGAGAGTGCCACGCTTACAGAGTTGGTGCTCATGGCCACAGTGTGGATGGAGTCACTGAGGGCACTGTCAGACATGCCATTGACCCGACTTGCAATGTGGTCTGTCTCCATGACCACAGGGAGCTCCAGGCCATTCCCATGAATGGGCATCACACCACCATGTCCTACAGTGTCTGCTGCAAGGTTGTTGCTCACAGAATCCACAGACAGAGGTTCATGACTTCTGGAGCCATTTGGGATTTGGGAATGCTCGCCTGCAACACCATCCATTGTCAGCTCCTCTGCCATTCCATCTGTCGAAATTGGGCTGGTAACCCTAGAAACGTTCTCCATAGTGATTGCTGTGTCCAAGGCCACCTCGTGGCCATCACTGGGATGAAGACTTTGGGCACCATGTGTGTTCACAGAGCGAGAGTCTATTGAAACAATGCCTGGTTCTAATCCAACATTTCCATTGGACTGATAGGGATCTAGGGCTGAAGGGTTATTGGTGATAGATAATGCTGTATTACCATCAACATTTATAGAGTTGGGGTGGATGTACTGAGGTGGTGGTCTGTCAGCTAAATAAGATAAAATGCCTGTGAAAAGGAAAAGATGAGATATCAGAGACTTTTAGTACATTATTAAAGAATTCCAAGTCCTAGAAGCTATTTCCTTACAAATACAACTAAGTTCAAATAATCTCCTGCTTCCCTAATTTAATTAATACCTACATTTTATAAATAGCAACATACATATAATTGAGTTTTTCCTGTAAAACTCCAAAAATCCTACAAAAATTACCTATGTTCCTTTGAAGCCAACTGGAAATCACTAACACAAACACTGCCTTTAATATACATATGGTTGCAATTCCTGAGTCCTAAGGCAATAAAATTTGCTCTAATTATTAAAAGGTAAAATGATTTAAAAACAAATCTATGTGTAAAATAAAACTTAATTACATATCATTAAACTATCATAACACATTAAACTATTTAATACAAAGTCACAATTGTACCTGTTTTATTAAAACAAAAAAAATTGACACTTGTACTTGGGAGGATGTGGTGAAATACTAAACTGCCAGTGAGAAGGTAAACTACTAAAACTTCTTTGTGAAGTATATATATTAAGAACCTCAAAAATGTTCATATCCTCTCGTACAAGAAATTCCACTTACAGTAATCTTCTCTAAATCATTTTGTAAATACTATATACAAAGACGTTCATAAGAGCATTAATTATAATAATAAAAACCAGAAAAACCAAACTGTCCAAAAATAAAGATTAATAAACCATCAAATATCCATTCGTAGAAAGTAATACATCATTAAAAAGGATAATTACGAAAACTATGTAGCAGCAAAGGAAATGCCTAGGTAACAGCAAAGAAAAATATAAAGTGAAAAAAGTAAAGATAATTATATAGAAAGTATGGTCTTGCGCCAGGCACAGTGGCTCATGCCTGTGATCCCAGAACTTTGGGATGCCAAAGTGGGCAGATGGCTTCAGCTTAGGTGTTCGAGACCAGCCTGGGCAACATTGTGAAACCCAGTCTCTTTTTTTCAAAAAGTTATTTATAAAAAAGAAAGAAAGTATGGTATGGTCTCAAGGCAGGCATGTGCCTGTAGTGTCTGAGGTGAGAGGATCACTTAAGCCCAGGAGAGGGGGAGAGGGGGAGAGGGGGAGAGGGGGAGAGGGAGAGAGAGAGAAACCGTGGTTTTAATTATGAAAACTGGTAAAAAAAAAAAAAATACGTATACACTGAAATAAAAAGAAATACACCAAAAAGATGGATGACGTGACTGAGTGGTTCCCTTCCCTTATTTGCTAAATGTTCTGCAATAAGTATATAGTAATTTTATAACAGAATAAAAATTCAATGAACTTTAAAAAAACAATGACACCGTACCAAGACTCTGTAGTGCTTGACTGGAATTATAAGTACAGAATCATAAACACTGAATGAAAGAGATACTGGAGAAGAAGAAAAATTATGTGCAATTAAGAAATTCAAGTTAGTCAAACCGTACTGATGTTTTATGCACATTCTAAGAGGAAAAGTACATAAATGAAGACATTTTTCCTGACTAGAGATTAACATCTAAGAGTGATAAACAGAAAAAAAGTATCATTCAAATCTTCAGGAACTGAGATTAAAAGCTGGCTCTGTTCTTTTTTTCTAACATCCCAAATAACTGTGACACTTACCAGGTAGAATGGTTCTGAAATAACTGCTCTCCAGGTGAGGGTAAGGTGGTGGAGGTAGGGTGTAGTTTCTTTCAGGTAACCCACACATCACCCCTCGATCCCCAATACCCATTGGGAGCATTAGAGACAAAGCAGAAGGCAGAGAGCTCAGGGAGGGACCAAGGTTTGGAATTGCCACTGGCAGGCCTACAAAACAAAATGTTTTTTCTCAGATAAAACAAAATACAAAATTAAAAATTCTCACTGTACCACTGGCTGAACTCTTAGAAAGGTTTTTACATATGGGCAAAAACCTCACCTGGTAGCCTTTTTCATCCTTAGATAGATGATGTGCAAACATCCACAAATAGGCCTCAACAAAGTAGTCTTAGTCCCAAAGATAGTTCTTAAGTTAGTTTTAAAACTGACAAGTTGATACTCCAATTGTCTGTATTGCACTTAAATACCAAAATATTTAATTAATTAATTATTTTGAGACAGTCTCACTCTGTCACCCAGCCTGGAGTCTGTAGTGGTGTGATCTCGGCTCACTGCAACCTCTGCCTCCCAGGTTCAAGTGATTCTCCTACCTCAGCCTCCTGAGTGACTGGGATTACAGGCACGCACCACCAAGCCCAACTAATTTTTGTATTTTGGCTAGAGATGGGGTTTCACCATGTTGGCCAGGCTGGTCTGGAACTCCTGGCCTCAAGTGATCTGCCCATCTCAGACTCCCAAAGTGCTGAGATTGCCACCAGGCTCGGCCAAAATATTTAATTTAGAATTAAAAACCTAGTTTAAATACAAAAAAAACAAATTACATATAGAAAAAAAACAATGGAAAGAAACATAAAATATTCATAGGAATGGTCTCTAGGTAGTGATATTATAAATTTTGGAAAATATTTTTAAACTTTATTATGTTGACCATTCGATATGGTCAAAATATTTCACTTCTACTTGGAAAATAACGTAATTTAGTTAGATGTAAAACCGTATATACGCCCTTTCATACAATCTTTTGTATATATGCTATACTTCGTGATTAATAAAAAGTTTAAACATTAGATTGTTTCTACTTTGGGTTATATCTACTTGCAAAGTGAAGTGACTTATACTGTGCCTAAGCATCATAATAAATACCTACTAACTTGGTCAGTGATTATTTGCATATGTTTGCCAGGGGCAATATTTTCTTTTTTTCTTTTTTTTTTTTTTTTTTGAGACAAGGTTTTGCTCTGCTGCTTAAGCTGGAGTGTGGTAGCATGATCTGGTTCACGCTGCCTCAGCTTTCATAGCTCAAGTGGTCCTCCCATCTCAGCCTCTCAAGTAACTGGGACTACAGGCGTGTGCTACCATGCCCAGCTAATTTTTTTTTCTTTATAGAGATGGAGTCCCCCTGTGTTACCCAGGCTGATCTTGAACTCCTGGGCTCAAGTGATCCTGCCTTGGCCTCCCAAAGCGCTGGGACTATAGGCATGAACCACCATGCTTGCCCAGCAGTATTTTTTAATAGGCTTTTCCTCCTTAACAAGAGTGTTTACTAAAGGGAATGCCTATAAAACAATCAAATGGGTTAACCACTAATAATGTTTTTAAAATTTCTTTTGTGGACACTTAAATAAATGTAAAGAGATACTAGTTTCAATGAATCTTATTTAACTGCTGCATTTTATTAAGCAAGTAATTCTCTTTAGAGAACTATTTAAACAATATATATATTTATTTACACTAACTCCTACTTTGACAAAGAAAGTCCAATACATTACAATGTCATTGATCCTAAAGAACTGATAGATTATCACCGTAAGAATCAACAGAATATTAATTCCATTTCTATTCCATTTCAATAGAGTAAGAAAACGAAGCTAGGCAGAAAAAGTTTTTAAAAGTATAGTGACGGCCAGGCGCAGTGGTTCACGCCTGTAATCTCAGCACTTTGGGAGGCTGACATAGGTAGATCACCTGAGGTCAGGAGTTTGAGACCAGCCTGGACATGGTGAAACCCCGTCTCTACTAAAAAAATACAAAACGTAGCCAAGCACAGTGGTGTGTGCCTGTATCTCAGCTACTCAGGAGGCTGTGGCAGGAGAACTGCTTGAACCTGCGGGGGGGGGGGGGGGGGGGGGTTGAAGAGCTAGCAGGTTAGACACAGGAAAACCCCGTAAAAAAAAAGGCAGAGGGATTTCAATATGAT